>CAXKVX010004675.1:0-20707 GCA_964058865.1 Eleocharis quinqueflora
TATGAAAATTAAAGAAGTGGCGTGAGAAAATCTAAAACAATAAAACAGAAACTAGAAAGAAAATCTATTAGACTATTATCGTTTTGAGCCGTTGAGCTGTCAAGCCACAGGGGCGTCGAGGCGTTGAGCCGTCAAGAAGAGAGGCGGTGGGGGAGTCAGAGAAAAGGGAGAGAAGAAAGGCGGTGGGACTGGAAGAGTGGGACTGGGGGATTCGAAGAAAATGGAGAGAAGAGAGGCGGTGGGAGAGTGGAACTGTGGGAAGAGTCTTGGAGAAAAGGGAGAGAAGAGAGGCGAGCAGGCGGCTGAGAGAGAAATGGGAGAGGAGAGAATGAGTTGCGGCTGGGAGAGAGAGAAATAGGGTTAGGTTGAGGGGTAAGGATTTTATTAGGTTGGGGGCTGGCTGAAAGGCTGGAGTGAAGTAATGGGCTGCCATAAAAAATATGTAATTGGTCCATAATTAAATAGCAATTGATTTTTAGAATGGGCCCTCCTGAATCTGCGGCCCGGGGCGATCTCCCAGCTTGCCCTGGATCAGGGCCGGCCCTGACAATAAATCAAGTACGTTTGTACGACAATAAAAAAACAAAACAAAAAAAAAAACAGACAAATGGAGAAGAAAAGAGTGAAAGAGCAGAATTAGAGAAATTCACCAACAATGAAATCTTAAAAACTAAAACTTTTTCTTGGAGTCAGAAAACAAATAAGTTTTCTAAAAGAATACTGAAGATGGAGTCGATTGGTTTTCTGAAATAAATAAGCATGTGTAACAACATAAAAAAAACTTGGATCAAAATTTATTAAGGGTAATGTTATCGGAGGCTCCCGAACTTTTCGTTTTTTTGACAAGTTGACCTTCTAACTTTAAATTTGAACAATCATCTTCTTAACTTTATGATCAATGACAATGATCCCCTCCTAAGAGTTTATTTATCATTTAATGTTCTATGTTATTTATAAAATTACAAAAATATCTTTACATGTCTATAGTATAATACATAAATATTTATGTTAATGAATTTTTAGCATGCAAATGTTTGTAATTTATTAAGGTAGCGAGTTAATTAATTATTCATAATACACAAAATAAATATTCATAATACACAAAATATTTGTGTTATTTTTCTTTTTTGTATGATCTAGTTTTTAGCATTTAATTAAATGTCCACAAAAGTACATCATTATTCTTTGATAATTTTTTTGACTAAAATTGTTTAAATAAATAATAGTTAATATCCATTTTAATATAGTATAATCAATTTGACTTCATAATATATAACAAGTTTTATCAATAATGATTTATGAACTATATATTTCCATTCACCTAAAATGAATCTCGAAATATAGAAATGACAACAATTTGTGCACAAAAAATTTAAATGCCTATGTTTATTCAAGTTAGTATCCTTTTGTTAAATAATATATATATATATATATATATATATATATATATGCTTATTTTAATTATTATATTATAGACATGCAAATGTATTCTTGTCATTTTATAAATTAAGGGGAGAAATAAATGATAAATGATAAATGATATGCTAAGAGGTCATTGTCATTAAACAAAAAGTTCAGAAAGGTGTTAATTTGTTCAAATTAAAAGTTCAAGAGCCAACTTGTCACAAACTAAAAATTTGGAAGTCTCGTCATTATCCCATTTATTAACTACTTTTGCTCAACACTAGATGTGTATAAAAATTTCCCTTTAATATGTTGCTACATCATATAATTCAAGGTATTATTTTTTTGGGAGTAATTAAAGACAAAATATTGAAAAAAACATGAATTTGTCATTCAAAATCAACTTCTCTCTATTTGTCACAAAAAAAACAACACTTACTTTTTTATTTATCACTTTTTTTTATTTTAAAGACAAAGTCCTTGCCGATCTCTTTCTCCTTCTACTTCTCCACGTGGGGGCCACCCTTGATTCTTCAGGAAGGATGGTTGTGTCGTGGTGGCTAAGAATAAGAGACAAAGCCCCCGAGTGGAGAAGTAGAAGAAGAAAGGAGATTGACAGGAGCATTTTTGTCTTCAAAATAAAAAAGCGCTGATATAGCGATACCACCATCGATACCAATAGACAAATTTAGTTGCATTCTATTTGCACATTATTTTTTTATTATGCATATTGTTGTAACCCCATATCAATACTAGTTATTTAAAATTATCTACTCACACTTATTTTTATGATGTGCTTAACAGTTCAAATAACATGCATAATAGTTCAAATAATGTGCATAATAAGTTGATTAATTTGTTTCGTGACCCCTTCTTCGTTAGTTATGCACGTTAATTGTATTGTCATTCAGAATGAGTTATTATACATGTTAATCATATTATATGTATATTAATTAGTGTTATTAAATGTATTATGATTTATGTTGATTGTGTTATTATGTATGTTATTCGTATTATTATGCATGTTAATTTTATTATTGTTCAGATTGAGTTAAAGCGATAGGAGAAACTTGAGAGAACAATTCAAGGGAAATTAAGAAGGAAAATCGTGTCAGATGATGCGTTTTTGGTCGAACATTCAGTCAATTAAATGCATAATAACAAAAACAATGTCTATATTAACTACAATAATGTGCAAATTGAATGCAACTGCATACGTTCATTGATATCGATGATGATATCGCCGAAATATTTCTAATAAAAAGAACGATAAATAAAAAACAAGTGTCTTTTTTACTGACAAATAAGAGATAAATTAATTTTGAATTACAAATTAAGATTTCTCTCCCTTCGAGAACACATACAAAATTTTTACTTTTTTTGAAAGGTTTTTTCATTAAAATGTCACGCTCCAAACGGGGCCTAATTTTCAAGCCCACTGTCATTAAATTTATGAATAAATAAATGAAAAGAGATTCGTAGGTTAGGTATTCACTTCACTCGTTCTTAGCCAAAAGGCAGGAAAAATTAATTCCTACAGAAAAATATTTTGGAATCCGACATTCCCAATTTCCATCTAATCCTTCACTAATTACTCGTCCTGCCTTTTTCCAGGACAGAGCGGTGTACTCGGGTTCACAGGATGGGACCCAGATGTCAGTGAAGGATATCCATCAGATATGGTCTAATTAAGCGACACTTTTCTCTACTTTGTCGTTTCGTGAAAACTAAATTAAAAGCTTCCATTTTTCGTATACAAGTTCACTGACTCGCTCGCTCGCTCTCTCTCTCTGTCTCTCTCTCTTTGCTCTTCCTATCTTTTCCTCTTCCAATAATGGAGGTGTTGATCTTCATCGTCTCCTTCTCCTAGAATGAACCGTAGTAGTTTAATCTTCTCCGACTTCCGCTCCCGTACATCTGCGAGGACTGAGAGTTGTTTAGCAAGAAAAGGGTCTCATCGCTGTTAAGGTGAAATTCCCCCTTTTCTAATTTGTTTTGCTGAAATCTTTTTATTCTTGTCAGAGAACGGTTTCTTTTTAAGTTATTTTCTGCCTGTGAGTTATGAAAAGAGATATATAAGGTTTATTTCTTGAAAATGAGTTCACGACGTGGTCAACACATTTTCAACAGAGGGTCAATGCTCTTTCTTTACCTTTTGGTCACATTTACTTCTTATTTGTAGACTTGTAGTCAACTTTTGTGAAGCATTCTAAAATCATACTGTGAATCCATGATAGCTATTATTTTCGAATTTTCATACATAATAGGCATCATAATAGGCATCCTGAGCTGGTTTTTTTGGTGCTCTTCCCATTATTTCGATTAGTTTTACGGAATGTTTAGTAACACTAAATTTCTTCCTTTTGGCAATGTTTTGGGTGAATAATTTTGTGGATAATTTCTAGGTGATAATTTGCGTAGTTTTATCATGTAAAAATGCAATTATTGTCTTCATTCTTCATAGTTCATAGTTAAAATTTTGTACTAGTGAAACGCTAAACCACAATTAACCAAACAAATGACAAGCAAATTTTTGCCTCCTTGTATTAGAAGCCAGAAAAACAGGAATGGCCAAAAAAAACAAACGGAGGGAAATACTAAAATAGTATTTATTCTTTGATTAACTACTTGCACTTGAAGTGATTGTTTTTGCTGACTTGAATTCTATTTCGTATTTCTAGCAATTCATTGTTAACTTCTTGGTTAACACTGGTTAATACTTTTCTCGAAGTTTTCTCTGACAAATAAAATTTTCTTCTTCAGATTGAAAATGGTGGGGAAGACTATCAATATCTCCGGCTTCTCATTGAGCTCTAATGCTGAAATTGTAAAAAGTTACCTAGAGAATATTACTGGCACTGGGTCTATTTATGCTCTCAAATTCCGTCATCCAAAAAACATTAATTCAAAATCAAAAGCTTATGCAGTAGTTCAGTTCCAGACTGTAACAGATGCCCAAGATGTCTTTAACAAAGCTGAAAGAGGCTTGCTGTATCAAGGTTATACACTAAAAGTCAGGTACGTGGAGCGTGACATTGTACCCAAACCACGCACTTTTGCATTTGAAATAGAAGATGCAAAGCTGTATGTTGGTTGTATGGTTTCAAAAAGAAGCTTGAATGCTTTCTGGAGTGTTTCCTCTGTGCAAGTTAGTTTTGGTTTTAATTTGAGAAAGATACATTTTAACTTATCATGGAGACAGAGCCGTTACAAGCTTGAGCTTTCATATGAGAGTATATGGGAGATCCAGCTGCATCGTTCGTCATATCAGATGTCACAGTTCCTCTTGATCCAGGTTTGTACTTTGTAGTTCTTTAAAGCCCAAGTTTGCATGTGATCCACATCTAGTTTAGTGGCTAAGGCATTGTTTTCACTCTTACCCCATGCTCAGAAATAGCCTGAGTTTGAATTGGAGGAAGATTTTTATGGAAATGAAGTTTCAGTTCTTTGTATGAGCCATATCTTTTTTGTTGTTAGCATCCACATTAATGAGTGAGGTACAAAATATGTGACTTGAACTAGGAAATGAGCATTGTTATATCCTTCGGTGGGATATTTCTGAACAACACCTAGTATTTTGTAAATATTTATAAATGTGTAAATAACTCCAACATTCTCAAACATCATACACCCACATTTCCGTGAGTCTAGAATAACACCAAATTTTGGAGATAGCTGGTATGCTGTCAGCATAGCTGCATAGGTCACATAATATATGCATAACCAAGTGAGTATTTATTAATGACCCCACTAGTCTACGAGTACTAAGCTTATATTAAGCTGAGAGCATAATGAACTAAAGTCTGTGAGCAGTAACCTGGTGTGCCAGCTGGGACGCAAAACAGAGAGAAGGAGAAGCAGTTTGTGTTATTTCCTTTTGAGTTATTATTCGAATAAATATTGTATGATTTGCTTTTTGTTTTTGTTTTGTTTTGCATTTTTGTTAAGCTTGGGGAAAATAAGAAACTCCATGCTGTTATGGTTAAGAATATATTTTCGAATATTAGTTGCTATATTGTGTAATGTAGTTTGAATAAAAGGATGAGAAAAACATGAGAAAAGATGCTGCAAGTTTTGCACCACAAACCTTAGTCTTCTTCTCTGTTTGCAATTGTTCTTTACTCTGTGAAAATTACACTTTAGATTGATCTGAATCTGACATTTGGTATCAGAGCAAGGTCGATTGAATCATGAAGAATGGGGAGGGAGAGAAAACCCACACTAGTACCTTCACGAGAGCAAGTGTACCAATTCAGTACCCGTCACTAGACGAGACGAACTACGGGCTGTGGGCTGTGAAGATGAAGATAATATTGCGAGCATTGGGTGTATGGGATGCAGTGGAAGGGGGTGAACCTGTCGATAAAGAGAAGGATCAGGGAGCCCTCGCTGCAATCTCACAAGCTGTGCCAGATTCCGTGATAATGGCAATAGCTGAAAAAGAAACAGCCAAGGAGGCATGGGAGACAATCCAGCAAATGAGTATAGGTGAAGATCGTGTCAGAAAGGCAAGGGCACAGGTATTGAAAAGGCAATTCAACAGAATGGTAATGCATGATACAACTAGTATAGCTGAATTTTCACAAAATCGGATTAGCACAGTGGGTGAAATAAGATCACTCGAAAGAGACCTGAAAGATAACACAGTGGTAGAGAGATTGTTCAGTGCGGTACCAGACAGGTTCTTGCCAATAATAGGGACGATTGAACAATGGGGTGACACATCCTTGATGTCTGTGGCTGAAGTAGTAGGACGATTGAAGGTTTTTGAAGAAGGTATGAAAGGAAGGCAACAACACAAAGAGGATGATGAGAAGCTGATGCTCACAAGATCCCAATGGGAAGCACCGTCTTTGAAAGAGAAAGGAGATGGGGAAGGATCAGACAACAAAGATAAATGGCAGAAAGGGGAGTATGGGAATAAGCCATACAAGAAATTCGATAAATCAAAGATCAAATGTTTCAACTGCTCAATATATGGGCATTTTGCTTCAGAGTGTCGCAAGCCCAAGAAAGAAAAGGTGAATTTAGCAGAAGAAACGGAAGAATCAGCCTTGTTTATGCATGAAGTGTTGGAGAATCAACAAATCGACTGTGATACCAGCAAATCAAAGTCTGCCTGCATGAATGAGCTGCACTTGGGGGTGAAGGACAAGGATGAAAGAAGCACCTGGTACCTAGATTCAGGTGCAAGTAATCACATGACAGGCTGTGTAGAGCATCTCACAAGACTTGATACTTCAATTCAAGGAAAGGTGAAGTTAGGAGATGGCTCAGTGGTACCTATAGGTGGATGTGGCACAGTGGTGATCAAAGGACAAAATGGAGAACAAAGAATAATCTCAAGTGTGTATTACATCCCAAAATTAACAAGCAACATCATCAGTCTGGGACAGCTCGTAGAGAAGGGGTGCACAGTGCAAATGAAGGATGGGTGGTTAACAGTATCAGACAGAAGTGGTAAACTGATCATTCGAGTAGAAAGGTCGAAGAATAGGTTGTATGTCTTGAATCTAAATCTGGTGCAGCATGTGTGTTTGAAGGCCAAAATTGAGACTGATACACGAAAATGGCACAAAAGGTATGGACATATCAATCTTAAATCTTTGAAGAGAATGCATCAAGAGAACTTGGTGGAAGGCCTATCGAGAATTGATGATGTGAAGGAAGCATGTAGAGGGTGTCTGGTGGGCAAACAGCGACGCCTGCCATTTCCTCAAGAGACACAATTCAGAGCAAAAGAGACCTTAGAGCTTGTTCATGGAGACCTCTGTGGACTTATCACCCCTCTTACACCAAGTGGCAATAGGTACGTCTTGCTGTTGGTTGATGATTGCAGTAGGTTCATGTGGATTGCATTGATGAAAGCAAAAGACAGCTTTCACCTCATTTAAAGAAATCAAAGAAGCAATAGAGGTTGAAAAGAATGCAAAGCTAAAAGCATTTAGAACTGACCGAGGAGGTGAGTTCAGATCAGAAGAGTTTGATAGATATTGCAAGGAAATGTGCATCAAAAGGTACTTCACAACACCTTGCTCTCCTCAGCAAAATGGAGTGGTAGAAAAGAGGAATCAAACTGTTATGGGAATGACTCGATGCATGATGAAAGGGATGCAGGTCCCATCCGAATTTTGGGGTGAGGGGGTGAATACAACAGTGTATCTTCTAAATCGAGTACCAACTAAAAGCTTAGTCGGCACGACACCCTATGAAGCTTGGTACAAACGAAAACCAAGAGTAGAACATCTCAGAGTTTTTGGGTGCCTAGTACATGCGAAAGAAACAAAACCTCATCTGACAAAACTCGCTGACAGAAGCACAGTGATGGTATTTATAGGGTATGAAAAGGGATCCAAAGCTTATAGGGTGTACAATCCCATTACCAAAAAGGTGAATATAACTCGAGATGCAATCTTTGAAGAAGATAAAGGATGGAATTGGGATGAAGGGGAGAGTAGCACAAAACCTCAAACCAGTGCTGGTTTCAGATTTGAGTATGAACTTGGTGAATGGCACAATGAAACAAATGAATGGTATCAGCATGACAGTGAAGAAGAATGGGGGCGAGATTCAGAAGTACCTATTCATACACAGGAGATAAGAGAGGTTTCAGATGATGAAGAATCTGGAGAATCAAGAGGAACACCTGTGAAATTGAGAAGTCTCGATGTAATATACAGTGAAACTGAGCCCATTCAATTGAATTGCACTGAAATTTGCCTGATTGGACTGAAGGAACCCACAAACTTTGTTGATGCAGCAAAAGATGAACATTGGAAGCATGCCATGGAAGAAGAGATCAAGGATATGGAGGACAATAAAACATGAAGCTTAGTTGAGCCAATCAAAGGACAAAAAGTGATATGGTTGAAGTGGGTGTTCAAATTGAAAAAAGACTCAGAAGGGAAGATAGCAAAGTACAAGGCACGACTTGTAGCTAAAGGATATGTGCAAAAGCAAGGAATTGATTTTGAAGAAGTGTTTGCACTAGTGGCTAGGATGGAAACTGTGAGGATGATCATGGCACTGCCAGTGCAGCAAGGGTGGCTATTGCATCATATGGATGTGAAGTCAGCCTTTTTGAATGGATAGCTGAAAGAGGAGGTCTACATTACACAACCACCAGGCTTCGAGGAGAAGGGGAATGAGCACAAAGTATTGAAATTACACAAAGCACTCTATGGGCTGAAGCAAGCCACAAGGGCTTGGAATTTCAAATTAGACAACACACTGAAATCGATGGACTTTGAGAGAAGGGAGTTGGAACATACTGTATACAGAAGAAAGAAAGGTGAGGAAATCATCCTAGTAGGAGTGTATGTGGATGACTTGTTAATTACTGGCACTTCTGAAATTGAAATAGGGAAATTCAAGTCAGAGATGATGAGTAAGTTTAAGATGAGTGATTTGGGCCTGCTCACTTACTATCCGGGGATAGAAGTTCAACAAACAGCAAATACGATCACACTATGTCAACAAGGCCTTGCTCAGAAGATCTTGAGGGAGTGTGGCATGGAAGAGTGCAACCCAACAAGCACCCATGAAAGCAAAGGTCAAACTCAGTAAGAACAGCAAGTCTCGTCGAGTTGATCAAACCAGGTACAAAAGTATTGCAGGAAGCCTACGTTATTTACTCAATACCAGACCTGACTTGGCGTATTCAGTAGGCATAGTAAGTAGGTACATGGAATCACCCACAACTGAACACATGTCAGCAGTGAAACATATCCTAAGGTACTTAAAGGGGACGATCAACATGGGTTGCTGCTATCGAAAGGAAGCAGAAGAAAATCGAAATTTGGTTGGGTTCTCAGATAGTAACATGGCTAGAGATCTGGATGATAGAAAGAGCACTTCAGGTGTGATTTACTTCCTAGGGAGAAATCCGATCAGCTGGTTCTCAAGGAAACAGAAAGTGGTGGCACTGTCCTCATGTGAAGCTGAATACATAGCAGCTGCTGCAGCAGCGTGCCAAGGGGTATGGCTGAAATCGTTGTACTCAGATTTCTTGAACCAGCCACTTCAAAAAACGAAGCTCAAGATTGATAACAAGTCAGCTATCTCATTGTGCAAGAATCCTGTGTACCATGATCGAAGCAAGCACATCAATACCCGTTTTCATTTCATAAGAGAGTGCGTAGAAGAAGGAAAGATGGAAGTTGAGTACATTGGTACAAACGATCAGTTGGCTAACATACTGACTAAGCCATTGGGAAAGATTAAGTTCATTGAACTAAGGGAAAGGATAGGAGTGCAAGCTGTGAAGAGAGGCACAACCAGCTTAGGAGGGAAAATGTGAGCAGTAAGTTGGTGTGCCAGCTGGGACGCAAAACAGAGAGAAGGAGAAGCAGTTTGGGTTATTTCCTTTTGAGTTATTATTCGAATAAATATTATATGATTTGCTCTCTGTTTTTGTTTTGTTTTGCATTTTTGTTAAGCTTGGGGAAAATAAGAAACTCCATGCTGTTATGGTTAAGAATATATTTTTGAATATTAGTTGCTATATTGTGTAATGTAGTTTGAATAAAAGAATGAGAAAAACATGAGAAAAGGTGCTGCAAGTTTTGCACCACAAACCTTAATCTTCTTCTCTGTTTGCAATTGTTCTTTACTCTGTGAAAATTACACTTTAGATTGATCTGAATCTGACAAAGTCGAGCAATAAAAATTAAGCTGTAGGTGATGGGTTCAATTTTCTTAGTTATGTGAAACATTTAAGAACACTTGAGCCATTTTTTGCAAGATGTACACTTGGTTCTAATAGTTTGGTGTTATTTTGCAATGATCCAAAGATGTGAGGTGCTAGTAACAAAAATGAAAATTGTTAGTTTTTTTGGCAAATTTGGTACAATTTTTGGTGTATTTTGCAAATAAGGGTATTATATTTATATTGTAAACATAATGCATGTGAAGTTGTTATGTAATGACATGCTTTATGGTGTATATAACTGGAACTCCAGATCATTGTAAGTGTTTTATTAACTCCCCCTCCCCTCTAAATTTTTTAGTATTGTAACCATAACTTCTTTTTCTTATTTATTGTAGGTACAAGCTACCCCCAAAATATATGAATTATCACAATACAACTCAGGAGAAATGTGGGAAGATCCCTTGTTTAACTATTTCAGAGAAATACAAGAAGACAAATGGGTGAGATCAACTGATTTTTCACCATCATGTAGCATCGGTCAATCAACCATCCTCTGTTTGCAGCTTCCCTACAATTACGATCTCCCAAATATTCGTGAATATTTTGTTTATTATGAAGAATTCGAAGGCTATTTCATGGTACAGCTGGGGTCAGCATACTGTAGAGACACTAACCTAGTGCCAATTGTACAACCTAATTGTTGGTTGCCGTATGAGGTGATATTCAAAGTAAATCACATGGTGCAAAATGGTACACTTAGTGGGCCTACACTTGACGGGAAGTTTTTTTCTTTGGTGACACCGAGCTCTGCTTTGCCTCTTCAATACATAGAGAATGCCCTCGAAAAGATGTCTAATTTCAAGAAGACTTGTTTGGAACCGTCTATTTGGCTAGAAAAACATTATTTGAGTTTGAGGAGGTCTGAATATGTGCCAAAGTCGGCCCACATATCACTAGAAGATGGTTTGGTATATGTGCACCGTGTGCAAATTACCCCTTCTAAGGTTTACTTCTATGGACCCGAGATAAATGTCTCTAACCGTGTACTCCGTCACTACAAAGATGACTTGAACAATTTTTTGAGAGTCTCCTTTGTGGATGAGGAATGTGAGAAGATGCATTCAACTGATTTATCTTCAAAATCAGGCCCCAGAAGGCACACATCTCTTTACACAAGAGTTCTCTCAGTTCTGGTGAACGGTATTACAATTGGGGACAAGAAGTTTGAATTTCTTGCTTTTTCATCTAGCCAGTTGCGTGAAAATTCTGCATGGATGTTTGCATCCCGAAGAGGCTTAACAGCATCAAATATAAGAAATTGGCTTGGTGAATTTCACCATATTAGAAATGTGGCAAAGTATGCGGCTCGGCTCGGCCAATCTTTTAGCTCCTCCACCGAAACCCTAACAGTTCAACGTGATGAGGTGGATCCCATACCTGATATAACTAATGGCACCAGTTATGTGTTCTCTGATGGCATTGGTAAGATCTCCCCTGAATTTGCCACAAGGGTTGCCAAGAAATGCCGACTAAAGGGTTTCACCCCGTCAGCATTCCAAATCCGGTATGGTGGATTCAAAGGTGTGGTAGCTGTAGACCCAACATCATCAAAGAAACTCTCTCTAAGGAAAAGTATGTCAAAGTTTGAGTCTGAAAATATTACATTAGATGTTTTGGCCTACACAAAGTATCAGCAGTGCTTTTTGAACCGACAACTAATTACTCTTCTTTCGACGCTTGGGGTAAGAGATCATGTCTTTGAATTTAAGCAAGAGGAAGCAGTTGATGAACTAAACCAGATTTTAAGTGACCCTCGAAAGGCCATTGAGGTAGTTGAGCTAATGGCGCCTGGTGAAACCACTAACCTGCTTAAAGAACTTCTACTTTGTGGGTACAAACCCGATTGTGAGCCTTTCCTGTCGATGATGCTTCATGCTTTTCGGGCTTCTAGAATGTTTGAGTTGAGAACTAAATCAAGGATTTTTGTGCCAGAAGGGCGGTCTTTGATGGGTTGTCTGGATGAAACAAGGACATTAGAGTATGGTCAGGTGTACATTCGTGTATGTAAAGCTGGTTCTGAATCTCATTTTAGAGCGGGCGTGGTTACTGGTAAGGTGGTTGTTGCTAAGAACCCTTGTCTTCATCCAGGAGATGTTAAAGTTTTACGAGCCGTTGATGTTCCTGATTTGCATCACATGGTGGATTGTGTTGTTTTCCCCCAAAAAGGGGGAAGGTAAATCTGCATCCTTTCCTACCTAATTCTAATTTCATTATTAAGCTATTGGAAGATACATCGGTTTATGCATGGTTAAAACCTGAAATTTTTTGTCCTGTACTATTAAATTCTGCTAATTGGGCTAAACCAAGCCAGAAGAAAATCTGATTTTATGTCCCAAGCTTGAGTTAGCAGTTAGGTTGCAACCTTTTCATTGAATTACCCTGCTTTTAGTTGCCAGGTGATAAAATCATAATCTGAGGTTCTATACAGATGGTATGAAATACTGGGTGCAACCTGCAAAAGAATTTCCTACATAAATGGATAGTTATGTAATTGTTGTTCATCCTGTTTCCATTTTTTATAATTCCAGACCTCATCCAAATGAGTGTTCAGGAAGTGATTTGGACGGTGATATATATTTCGTTAGTTGGGATCCCAGCCTTCTTCCTCCTGATGTGGATGAACCGATGGATTATACTCCTGCTCCAACTGTGACCTTAGATCATGATGTCACTATGGATGTAAGTGCTACATAAATGACTAGCTTCGCTTTTGCATTTTTTTATGCGCACATACAAGTGGTTATTACGAAAGAATTCCTTTGAGTTTACTTTTATAAAGGCAGCGTGTTTTTTCATATATTACTTCCAAAAATCTTTATTTGGACTTTGGTTCAATGATTACCATAAAGCAGGTATTGAAAGATGCAGTACCTGAATATGATTTTAACTTTAAATAAATCAGAAACACGAGTAACATATCAAATGGCTATTTCACCGAACGTGTAATAATTTCTACCTTCAGTGAGTATCTTAATGATACCCTCACGTGGAACATAGAAATAAATATTGTATAATTCTTCACCCAAAAATCTCAAATTTTATCAAAGTCTTATTAATATTTTTTTTGGATCACAATACAGGAAATTAAAGAGTACTTCACAAACTACATAGTAAATGACAGCCTAGGTATAATTGCCAATGCACACACTGTCTTTGCTGACAGAGAAACAAAGAAGGCCAGGAGCAGTCCCTGCCTTGAGCTGGCACGCCTATTTTCTATAGCAGTTGACTTCCCAAAAACTGGCATCCCAGCTGAAATCCCACAGAATCTTTATGTCAAAGAGTATCCGGACTTCATGGAAAAGCTTGGCAAGGTCACCTATGAATCCAAGGGCATTATTGGGAGACTCTACCGAGCCATCAAAGTAGACATGTCCCAACCAGGGCATATCTGCCAATTCAACAAGGAGGATGCAAGGCAGTGTTATGACCCTGATATGGAGGTGGATGGTTTCAGAGATTTTATAGAGGCGGCCTTTTGGTACAAGGAGGATTATGATTTTAAACTCGGCAACTTGATGGATCATTATGGGATTAAGACTGAGGCTGAGTTAGTTACTGGGTACATTACAAAGATGTCAAAGACCTTTACGAAGTACAAAGATGGTGAAGCGATTCGTCTGGCTGTGAGGTCTCTAAGAAAGGAGGCAAGGTCATGGTTTCATGAAAAGAGCACAGAATTTGATGAGGATGGGGAAGGAGATGAGCTCTTGTATGCGAAAGCCTCTGCTTGGTACCATGTTACATACCACCCTGACTATTGGGGCTGTTATAATGAGGGCTTGAAGCGGCCACACTTTATCAGCTTTCCATGGTGTGTATATGATAAGCTGACTCATATAAAAAAGACAAGGATGGCTCAGGCAGAGAGAAGAATAGATGAAGTGGAGTCAGTTATGCAACATTTTGCGAGCAACCTTAATATATTTTAAGAGTATGTGAATGGTTTAGTATGAGTTGAGGGTTATATCCCTCAAATTAAGTCATTTCCAACTGCCACCTGAGTTATGAACTCAGTGACCTATGTGTTTGGTTCTTTGGGTTTCATGTTCTCTGTTGTTATCTGTAACAATTATGTAAATAATGGTCAGGCGTAGAGAGTTGCTTCAACTGTCTTGTGTCTTGAGCTACGTAGTTATTTATTTTGAAAGGGATTGCTTTTATCTATGCTGCCATAACTGCGTGCCATTGCAAAGTAAATGGCTAGCTATATCTAATCAAAGTGATCTACGGTTCCTCATAAATCATATAGGAAACGGGTAATATGAAAAAGGGAAAAAAAATATTATTCTTTTTTCCAATATAGGAGAAAAAAAAAACAAAGCACTGAATTCAATAGTATTCTTTGTATGCTTGAATGCATTTAGTGATTTTGGGAGTCAATCTCACATTCTCATAAAAGCACTGAATCTCTCATTCTTATCAGAAATCTGTCATCAAAACTGAACTGTACAATTGGATGAAATTAAAACCAATCATGAAACTGGCGCAAGAAGTGAAAACTTCACATGCAACATGATCTTCCCTTTCTCTGTGTCAAGCTTTGCGCCTGTCACCAACCAGTGACCTGGACTATCTTGTGGGCCCATGGTAATCTGACACGTGTCAACAAACTTGAGCAATTTTACAGTCACCACTGGCACAGGTGGGTTCATGTTGAAAACCCCAGAATCCACATGAGCAATCTGATTTCCGTTCTTCTCCCTATCCGTACTTGATGATCCTGTAAAAGACATTGACAAGAACCTAGATTTACCAGAGAAATGAGAAGGGTTCCGGGCCCACTTTGACTGGCTAACAGTGTAACCTTGCACCTCGGTATATAGAAGCCTGAGGTGCAGCACGTTCGTAGAACCATAGGGTTGCACGTGCAGTTGCGCCCCGGTCACGACAAATGCTGTCTTATCTCTCTCTGCAGACCAACTCGGATCATATTTAACAGGCATGATGCATGCATGTGCAAAAATCTTCCACTGGATTGGTTCATAATATCTTTCGTCTGACATTGTATCAGTTCCTCTCCATTGTGGTGGTTTATCAGTTTGGGCTTTTAGAAATATCGGGGTGTGGGACAAGTGCTGGAGGTGAATAGCTAATCTGTTGTTCCTTTTACCCTCTAGGTAGAGCCTCATCCCTGTGATGGGCCATCTTTCTGTAATAACCTACAGATTTGCTATTGATTAATCTGACAATGGAATAAATTTTACAAAATTTGTCTTCAAGGTTTGAATGCAAAATGGTATAAAGGTTACCTGGTTTCTGCTGACATAGAGTTTTGGGCTCATGGGGCTAAAATATAAGGCAGTAGATTCGGCAACTCGATTCGAACTGGGGCCAAGAGGGTGGTCAGTTAGTGCTGGAGCCCATATCTTTTGATGTTGAAAATCTAGGAAGTACTTCAACTCTGATAAAGGAGGTTTATCTACACACAAGAATTCTATTGTTATTTTAGTCAGTAACTCAGCATTACAGTTGTTCATCTTTTATCTGATAAATGCATACATCTTAAGTAGAGATTGATAGCATGAGAAAGGAATCCAGTGCCAGGAATGCCCCTGAGGAGAGATGTGATTGGCACAAAGGTGAGATTGATTGCATCAGGAAGGGTAGGTACAGTGAGGACCCACTCACAGTGGTTACTGACAGATGGATCCCCTCCCCTCTTTGAGTATATTACTGTAATACCCTGTATTTAGTTACAAGTTTTTTTGTTACTTCATCACAGATTTCTTATTTGGATCTGATATACTGTACTTGGTTGCTTAAAATCTACCTCTTTGTATGAGACTGGAGGAAGCCCCTCCATGCTTGGCTGTGTATCAAACACATTAAAAGCCCCTGAAACCTACAAAATATCACGCAACATGCCTATGATTTGTCAGATAAGACTTTGGAACTTGGTAAAAGCCCCTTAAGCCCATTTAGGTTTCTTGACCAAAACTTTGTTTGATCCTCAAACAAGCCATAATTTTGGAAAACAGATTCTCATCACCATCTTCAAATAATTTTTTCTTAAAAAAAGAGATAACTGTGGCAGTGTTGCCAACCTTGGATTTATTTTCTTTAGATCTCCGTTGTGGGAGAGGAAGTGTGCATATGCCAGTGAAGAGCTGGTCTCCTAATTTATCCAAGTTATTTTTTATTTTGCATAGAGGTAACTGAGATGATTTATCCTGTTTCACATAAACCACATCTTGACCTCCCATGCTAAGCCCCACTATTACGTGTGTCCCGTAGTTCTCGATAAAGCTATAATAGAATCAACGTATGGCTCGAGTAAATAAATGCAAATAAAAAATTATATTCTCATTCCAAAAAAAAAATTGTGATAAGTGAACTCAATCATGTACTACTGGTTAGCTTGTGCATGAATTCAGTGGCAAGATAATTAAAACAAACAATATGAGAAAAAAAGAATTGGTCAATGTGTACATATATACTGGTGCAGTGCATCATTTTAGTCGCCATGTACATGCTGGTCATTTTAGTTGGATGAAAAAACTAAAATCAATTGTTATAGTCAAGTATCCAACTAACACAGAAAAAAGGAAATTAATTTATTATCCCTGGAGAACTGACTCAGTCAATGTATAAAAGTCTCAGTAATAACAGTATCTTAATTTATGTGGTTCTCCGTTCAAAATTTAATTATGATTTTATTATGGTCTACAATCAACTTGTCAGAGTCAATTATTGACTATAATGTACATAAGCTGATCAAAAGAATGTCATAATTCTTTTCATCACATGACTAATTATGTGGGAAAGAACCTTCAGTAAGATTAAGTACTGGTCAAGCCAACGTACCATTGGTGTCAAGGACTTTTAACAAATCAAGTCAATTATTGATATATAAAGACCCCAAATTCATATTCACTTTCTAGTGGATTCAATGTTTGCTGATCAAGCTTTTCAATTATATAGGAGTTTTCACTTCTTTTTTGGCATTGTTTAACTTCTAATAATAATCTATTGCACAAACTTTAATTCTAGCATTAATTTATTTTCAGGACAACAAAATTAACCAAGAGTACAGTTAAGAGCAGCACGTGAACGTACCTTGCAATGGCTAATGTGTCCCATGTAGCAGGGACAGCGTCGACAACATGAGGGGCTAGACGAAGAGGACGACACTCTAGACAGAAGTTGAAGAGAGAGATGTAGTAGCCATCCATGGCCAAGCATTTGGTCATGGCTGCATCTGGGCCCCATGAACCTCCATCAAAATCAAACACTGCATTAAACAGGCCTGAGGGTATCTTGCCAGATAGGTTGCTCTTTTGATTGAACAATTCTGTCATCTGCATAAGGATTATGATTAATTGAAAACAGATGATGTGCCATGGTCAATGACATTGCTGCAACATGAGTCGATTGTTTTTCTTAATTTGTGCAATTAGGAAGAGAAAAATGTGAACAAATATGCTTAATTGTTCAATACATTTTGAAGTTTTCTTGTTACAGGTGTGGAGAGAGCGATGTATTAAGATCTTTACATAGGCATATAGAGAAACTGTCTACTATTGATGATAGAAGAGGTGTTTGAAGAGCCAAAAAGCGCTTCACAGATAAATATATATGATCTATGATGCCACGTTAGTGTGTTAGAGATATCTGGAGGATATGGTTATGATGTTTTTATATTTTCATCTTTCTTTTTTGGCATCCCAAAAGCAAAAAAGTAAAGAGGTGTCTACACTTCGTGTGAAGCGATCATACATCATTATGTTTTTTTCATGATCTTTTTGTAAGAAAAACTTTCACCTCAGAGATATGAAAATAGAAGAGTAAAATGATGGTACTTGCGCAAGCACGTGCTCTATTGTGCTTGCGATCACATATATCGAACTTCGAAATATAAACAATCGATCCGGAACATTGAAAATGTTGTTTAGAAGTCAAATTTTTCAATTTTTAGAATTGTGTTGCTATTTTAAGTGATGAGTGAAAAATGCATTGATCTTTTGATTCCAGACTTTCCCAATTGAATCACTTTTTAACTCACACGAGTAAAAAAATTGAAAGAATTGAATAGAAATTTTCCTCAAAGAGACCGATTTTTTTTATTCAAAGGAGATATCTTTCTTTGTGCATATATATTTTATTTTATTTTATTATAATGCATGTAACGACTACCGTTGCTGCCATTACCACGGATTTCATCTTTATCTCAAAAACACAAATAAGATACTGCAGTTAGCTGTGCTAAAGAGAAATACAAATGAATTAAAAGAAAGTATCCCAATGATTCACAGATGCATTTCTAATTTTATTCCAACATTATTCTGCTAGATATTGAAAGAAGTTATCGTTAGTTGATTTCATTGTCGTGCTTAAAGAGTGACAATTTTTTTAATTATCTTATTAGTGATTCATAATCTTGCATGTAGAACACATGCAGAAGACGCTTAAATACAACGTATCATGAACAGAATAACACAATTCTATTTATTTATTCTAATTTATTTTATTTTATTTTGCATCTATCCATATTTTACTTGAATTGTCAGCATGAAAATTTTAACTGGTTTTGATACAGAACTAATTTTCTAATATCTGATTTGGAGTTCAACTTGAATTAATCAAATGTGAGAACCAACACACGCACAAACGCACAAATATGAATATATTTGTCATTTTTAGTTGCAGCATTAATGATATTTCATACTTTTAAACAGAATGCTTTGGAAGCTTTGAAACAAGATAAAAAAAACAAACTTCATCTGTTGACTTTTTAATGGCTTGGTATGCAATTTTCTGTTTTTTTATCTTGTTTTTTTTATTAAATTAAGTAATATTTTTTTAACAAAAGATAATAGTACTGGTATCATCAGTTTTATTTAAAGCTGACATGTCTTAGGTATCATACTCCGTACCAGTGGAGATTATCCTACAAATTAAATGAATTGATCCTACCTTTAAGGCTTCAATCATGTACTATATACACCCCGGTACCAAAGGTGTAAGATTTAAAAAAAAAATGCAGTACTGTACTATGAATTAATAGTTAGACAACTTTGATTTCAATTGTTAAACTCAATTTTGTTGATGTCATTTAGTTTTAAATACCATGTGCTATGTTTTCAACCAGTCGTAAAGAGAGGTACTGGATTTAAAAATTATACTAGTTCACTGTACAATGGATAAAATTGTGTCAGAAAAGTAACTAAATCAACATATGCTTACGCGAGTAGTGTGTTAGTTTAAGAAAAAAATTTACAGGTTTTGGATACACAACCAAAATTTGATGAAAACACAATTCTCGACCCTTTTATTTTGCAATTTATTTTGAGTGAGAAATGCAACTCAAAAAATAAAATAAAAGATAAAAAGAGCAATGAATGGAGAGCAATGAATTTACAGTCTCTAGTTTCGATATAATCGATAAGATTAGTCAAAGTCTACCGTTTTTAAATTAATAGAAAAATTGGTGTATAATTTATGCCTTTTTTCTGAGTACGGCAAGTATGATATGGAAAACTGCAGTTTTTTATTCATGTCATCTTCCATGAGAGAAATTTGTAGCCACTTCTCTTGACCTCGACTATTTATCAATTAGGGATGACTTGGGTTATCGGATTCTTCAAAAACCCAACTTCCCACACCAGTATGGAATATCTATTTGAATCGATTTGCGTGCGATTCACGTGGAATTTGCAGCAGGAATCGTATCCTCTGCACTCATTTTTTATGAGTGTTCTCTGCATTCGTTAATTTAGAGCGTTCGATTAGAGTTTAACGAACCGCATCGCCGCACTCGCAAGTGATGTGCATGGATGAATATCAGATACGATACTCGCACTTCACTCACATCTAGTGGCTGAGCCACATGCACTCAGAGGGTCAGCTGCACCCTGAAATTGTTTTTAAAAAATTACCATATCTTTGAAGTTTTTTTGCAAAAATGATCATGTATTTGAAATATTTTTGTACAAATGATTATGTAAACCTTCTGAAAAAAAATCGTAAATCTTGAATCCTGACAAAAATTCTAAATCCGTTTTTGCCCGCACCCGTACAACATAAGAAGTGACACTAGATTATAATTCTTTTTGTTGTACTACATGCTCGCTCTATTGCTTTGTTATGACATACTTCGATTATCACAATGTTAATAATGAAAAAATTGCACATATTAAAATGTTTATTCCCCTTGGAACAGTCAGTGATATATAAAATTATTTATAGTTTTCAATCAATGTACTTGACCAGTTGAAGTAGAATATGAATTTCTGTATGCAAAAGCCTACTCTACAAACAAACAAAATTACGAGTTTCTGAATTGCAACTTGTTATTATATAATAAAATTTATTCATGTATACTCAACCAAAACGTTAGCTAGTTACTCTACTTTTTTGCAATAATATTCCCAGATTTCCGGTTAAAATTGGAACTAATAATTTTTTATCTGCACTCTGAATGAAACATGTTGGGGGTGTAAGAGAAACGAAATTCTAATTACACAATTGCGATAAAATTTAAGATATTAAATAAAACGAAAGCATAAACTTACTATTTATTTCTAAGATCTTCCGTCTTTTTTTCTCTCAAGCAAATCCAAAGTAGTCGGTGAAGATGATTGAACGGCATCT
>CAXKVX010004676.1:0-32105 GCA_964058865.1 Eleocharis quinqueflora
TATTTTTTTAAAAAAAAAGTAATACTCGAGACGAATAGCCAGTTTTCATTACTTTACGAAAGAAAACACAATCTTTTTTTCTATTGTTTGATTAAAGTTGTCTGAAAAGACCATGTAAAAAGATATTACCTTGTATGCCGATAATACATCATACCAATATGAAACCAATATAGGATAGAGATTAGATTCTAAAAGGTGCGTTATGATGTTAGGTATGCTTTCAACTTTCAACACTAGTTAATCAAGTTAACATATTTAAAAAGAATTGAATTTTTGATATAGTTGAAAAAGCACTTCTCTTGTATGAAATGTTGAAGTTTCAAAATCTGAACAAAAAGTTAACAGATTTAAGCGTTAAATTAACAAGTATGAACAATGCCAAAAAATTCAAATATGTACACAATTTACTTGTGAATTTTCTAATGTAAAAATTCACAAATAAATAAAAAAAACCGTCGACGAAATGGGGTTGATTTTTCTCTAAATGATAATCAGGAGGCGTCTTAGTTCTTAATTAATTGAATAATATGATTTGGATAATGTTAATAGATTATACTATGCAATTTTTTTACTACTCTAGGTGGATTTAGAAAAATGACTAAATGTGCACTTGTTAGTGGATCATTGTGCACTTTTTTGACTTCCAAGGTCAGAATACAATCTGCTTGATTTAAATCAAGGGATTCTCTTGGATAACTATTGACAAATTAACTTGTACTAAATTAGTTAGGCAAGATTCCATGTTTGGCTCTCACTTTATAATAAATTTTGTCAACATGTTCACTTAACTCCCTTTTTAATTTGAACTATTCGACTTTTCTTTTGCTTTTTTCTTCTTTTTTTTTAGTGGTTCTTTACTTAAGCAGAGGCTTGCTTTTGTCACTGTGTATATACAAGATTTCAGATCAAAACTAGTCAGCGACACACTCATTGAAATTAAGCAGTACATACTTCATTTTGAAATTAAGCAGTGTCACCCTTCTAAATTTAGATTATAATTTTATGAATCAACAAAAAATTTAGTATTTGAAACCTTCATTTCAAAATCAAACAGCGACACAGACCTCACATTGTTCATGCACAAATTTGTCCTTGTGCATATATATTAAAAAAAAAGTTTTGGAATCTCCACCATTTATTAGTTATTACTTTTCAAATACATATTAAAGAGGTTTGCAAGGTTCTATACTCAAGAAATTTATTATTTAAGGTACTATAAACTTTAATTGTTCTCAATGACGAAGTCAGACTAACAATGATGCAGGGGACAAATTTCACTAAAAATCAAGGTTCTATACTCAAGAAATTTATTATTTGCGTGCCAAGAACAAATTGGGGTTTGTTGATGGTTTTGTCACCAAGCCAAAGGCAGATGAACCAGAGTCAAATTTGTGGGAGATTTGCAATTCTATGATGATCTCATGGCTCTTTAACTCTATTGATTCTGCTCTCCAACCGAGTGTGGCATATTTTGATACTGTTAAAGAACTTTGGGATGACCTGAGAGAACGTTTCTCAGTTGGTAATGCACCTCGTATCCACCAATTGAAGGCAGACATCGTTGCAGCCAAGCAACAAGGGCAATCTGTGGCAAGTTACTACACACGTCTGAAAGGGATGTGGGGCGAGCTGAGCAGTTATACTCGAGTTCCAGTTTGCATATGTGGTGGGTGTACATGTAATGTAGCTGCAGAATTTTTAAAAGAAAAAGAAGAAGAAAAGATCCATCAGTTTCTCATGGGACTGGATGACTTGGTATATGGCACAGTTCGAACCAACATACTGAGCATGGATTCTTTGACAAATTTGAATAAAATTTACTCAATGGTGGTGCAAGAAGAGAGGCACAGATCTGTTGTAAGAGGTCGAGATGAAAGAAACGATCCTGTGAGGTTTGCTGTGCATTTAAACAAAACAGATTCGAACTATCATAGAAGAGGAACAGGTGACAAACCAGTTTGTACTCACTGTGGTAAAACTGGACATGAAATTACAAGGTGTTTTGAGATTGTTGGGTACCCAGAAAGTTGGGGTCGTGGAAATGGCAGTCGTGGAGGACGTGGTGGCCGTGGAGGTCGTGGTGAAGAAAGAACCAAATCTCGAGGCCATGTCTCAGCCAATGCTGTGTCAACAACTGCTGGTGTAACTCAAATCTCAAATGAATACCATGCACAGCCTCGGATACCGGGACTAAATGATATCCAGTTGAAGCAGATCATGGCAATTTTGAACAACTCAAAGTCTGGTGGTGCAAAAGAAAAATTACATGGTAAGCCTACTGAAACAAGTTGGTTGGTTGACAGTGGAGCGTCTCACCATATGACTGGTGATAAGAGTGCCTTGAAAGATGTTCATCAAGTTGCACCATCGTCAGTGATGCTTCCCAATGGTGAACAAACGTTCACACAGCATGAAGGAATGGTGCAGTTGGCAGGCAGAATTACACTAAAGCGAGTGTTATATGTGACTTCCTTGAATTTCAATTTGATTTCACTTAGCAAATTGATCAAAGATAATAAATGCATTGTTACTTTCACTAATGAATTATGTGTTGTACAGGACCACACTTTGAGGATGCTGATTGGTGTGGGTGAGATGAGAAATGGGATCTACTTCTATCATTCGGTAGCTTCAGCACAAACATGTCACATGAGCAGAAGAGGAGAATACGAGCTATGGCATCGACGTATGGGGCATCCATCAGCTCAAATAACATCTATTCTTGCTGGTGTACGAAATGATAGTTGTAGTTCCGAATTAGCATGTGAGATATGTCTACAAGCTAAGCAAACTAGGGATGTTTTTGTAAGAAGTTCAAATAAAGCTGTTGAACCATTTGATCTAATTCATAGTGATATTTGGGGTCCATATCGTGTTCCTTCTCATTGTGGCTCGCATTACTTCTTAACAATTGTCGATGACTTTACTCGTGCAGTTTGGGTGTATTTAATGGCAGAAAAGAAGGAAACTCCTGCACTATTAATGTCATTTTGTAAAATGGTGAAAACACAATTTGGCAAAACTGTGAAATGTGTAAGAAGCGACAATGGGCTTGAATTTCAAACGAAATTGATCAAACAATTTTATACTGACAATGGCATCTTATTCCAGACCTCCTGTGTGTATACACCACAACAGAATGGAAGAGTAGAAAGAAAGCATCGACATATACTCAATGTTGCACGAGCATTGAGATTTCAGGCTCATTTGCCTATAGAGTTCTGGGGTGAGTGTGTTCTGACTGCTGCGTATTTGATAAATAGAACACCTAGCCAGATTCTAGAAAATAAAACACCTTACGAGTTACTCTTTGGGAAGAGCCCGGTATACTCACATGTGAGAATGTTTGGGTGCCTGTGTTTCATCAAAAACAAAACAAGTGTATCTGATAAGTTTGAAACTCGCAGTAGAAAGTGTATGTTTGTTGGGTATCCATTTGGAAGGAAAGGTTGGCGCGTTTATGATCTAGAAACAAGAGAATTTGTAGTATCAAGGGATGTAGTGTTTTGTGAGAACAATTTTCCATTTGATCAAAAGGAAATTGAGGAAGTTGTTAAGAAAACAAGGCCGGATCTCACAAGTAGAACAGTTGAGGTGAATGATGATGACATTGAAGATAACGTTGAAATTGTAGCAAGGGGGAGTAGTTCTGAGGATGGACAGGAAGAACCTGAAGCAGTAAATGCAGAGACACGGGATGGAGATGGTGAACGAGTGGAACTGCAATTGGTACAACCAGTTCAGGAAACTGAACCAAGGAATCGTGTGAGACGACCTTCTTCTCAACTCAACGACTATATATGCTACACTGCTAGATGTGATCCATTTCTCACTCATCTCACATCTGTCAACACCTCAGGTACTCCTTATTCCATAGTTCATTATGTAAATTGTGACAAATTTTCGATGGCACACAGAAAATTTTTGGCTGCAGTTACTAAGGAAAAAGAACCGCAACACTTTGGTGAGGCAGTGAAAGACAAAAACTGGTGTGCTGCAATGAAAGATGAAATTGATGCACTCGAACGAAATGAAAGCTGGACATTGCAAGATTTGCCTCCCAACAAGACTGCAATAGGGTGCAAGTGGGTATATCGTATCAAATACCATGCTGATGGACGAGTTGAGCGGTACAAGGCTCGACTCGTTGCTCTTGGGAACCGTCAAGTGCAAGGGATAGACTATACTGAAACGTTTGCTCCGGTGGCCAAAATGGTTAGTGTACGTACTTTTCTAACTGTTGCAGCTGTCAAAGGTTGGGAATTGCATCAGATGGATGTACATAACGCATTCTTGCATGGTGATCTTCATGAGGAGGTGTACATGAGATTGCCACCTGGGTTTGCTCATTCTCAACCTGGGAAAGTTTGTCATCTTCGAAAATCAATCTATGGATTACGTCAGGCTCCTCGAATGTGGTTCTCAAAGCTGAAAGGCTCACTTGAAGGATATGGGTTTGTTCAATCCAAAGCTGATTACTCACTGTTCACTTATCAGAAAGGGAATGTTTTTCTTGCGATACTAGTGTATGTGGATGATCTGGTGGTTGCAGGAAACAACAGAGATGCAATACATAAGTTCAAGGAGTATATGAGTACAATGTTTTATATGAAAGATTTGGGAGTATTAAAGTATTTCCTCGGGATCAAAATTGCAAGAGGAACAAGTGGTTTGTTCTTGTGTCAGCGCAAGTATGTGCTGGATTTGCTGGCTGAGTCTGGATTGCTTGGTGCAAAGCCAGCTGATACTCCAATCGAACTAAATCATCGTTTGGCAGAATCAAACAATGAACAAATGAGTGATCCTGAGAAGTATAGACGTTTGATTGGGAAACTCATCTATCTGACAATCACAAGACCAGAATTGTGCTACTCAGTTCATATTCTGGCTCAATTTATGCAAAATCCACTCCAGGCACACTATGATGCAGCACTTCGAGTTTTGAGATTCTTGAAAGAAAATCCAGGTCAAGGGATCATTCTTAGGGTGGATAGTGACTTGCAATTGAATGCTTATTGTGATTCCGATTGGGCAAGTTGCCCACTGACAAGACGATCATTAACTGGTTATTTCGTGTTGCTTGGTCAGTCCCCTGTCTCTTGGAAGACAAAGAAACAGCCAACGGTGTCATGATCTTCTGCAGAAGCAGAGTATCGATCCATGGCCAATGCTACCTGTGAATTGATTTGGTTGAAAGCGTTTCTTCAATCACTTGGTGTGTCACACTCTAAACCAATGAGAATGTTCTGTGACAGTCAAGCAGCTCTTCATATAGCGACTAATCCAGTATTTCATGAGAGAACGAAGCATATCGAGTTGGATTGTCATTTTGTTCGAGATCAGATTCAATGTGGAAATGTTTCAGCTGTACATGTTCGATCAGAGGAGCAATTGGCTGATATTTTCACCAAAGCCCTTGGGAAACGACAATTTCATTATCTGCTTGGCAAGTTGGGCATCTGCGATTTGCATGCTCCAATTTGAGGGGGAGTATGGCGAGATCTATGTTAACTTAGGAATAAAATATGTGTATGTTTGGAAATGTAATCAGAATTGTAATGAAATCAGTGTGTAAGGAATGAGATATGCTGATAGAATTCAGGAGTTAGAGAATTAGGCATGAAATCGATTTGTAATCTCTTAGTTGTGTGCCTATATATAAAGGACACAGAGCAATGTAACAGAAACGACAATAATAAATTCATCATTTTATCAAGAGTGGCAATGGGATTTATTTTAGATGATAAATCAGCCTTATCTACTTATCTACAGTGACGAAGCCACATCCATTCAGAATCAGTTGTATTTTTCGGAAAAAAATCAAAATTTATCATGTATTTGATTTTATTTTGAAAAATATGTTTATAATATGAAGTTTTTTTTATAATATATACAATTTCGAATTTTCTGAAAAATCATAAATTTTGAATCTCTGTGGTGAAATTCTGAATCACCCTGATTATCTATTATTATTTGAAGTAGTTGTCGAATATTTGAAATTTTTGTATGATAATAATTAAATCATCTAGCATTGCAGATCTGACGACATGAATTAAATTGGGACTGGTGAGGTTTATTGCGGTTTGAGAAGTACAAAAATCTAATTAAATCTCAAGAAAAATATTGAGTTAAATTAAAAACCATAGCTTTAATACCTAATGAAGGTCATCCTAACATTATTTTTCTTTTGTTCTCTTTTCTTTTAACTAAAAATGTATATGATCCAAACTTTTATAATCTGGTTCTTTTAAAATTTAATTGATAATTTTTAGAAAATTAATTTACGTTTGCATACTTCTTAAACAAAAGAATTTGGTTCTTTACAAACTATCCGCTTTAAAAAATTCATATTACTTGTGCAGTAAATTTACATTACAATAACAGAGAACATATTGTCAAAATATTTCCCCTTTTTTTCTTGTGATATAAAGCTTGCCCTTAGTTTTGGTATTTATTATTTTTAAAGTATTTTTCTTAGTGAGAATTGAACTCACGTCTTCACCGAGTGAAATGAAATCTATCCCTATTTCTGTTTACAAGAATGACTATGATTTTTATTTACCAGATTCTTCAAGAATTGTTTTTACACAAAAAGGTTTGAATTTATTTATTTATTTAGTCATTTCTGAAACAATTATTGACAGCACCAATAACCTACAATCCTATAACGATACTTCATGAATCATGGAAACTGTGGCCTTGCTAAATAGCTGCTGGTTTGCAAACCTGATGCCAAAGGCAACATATTACATATAAATCTAAATTGGGCTTTACACATTTTCTCAATGGGCTGCTTCAGGCTCAGTTTCCGTATGCAATTGCTGATGCTTCTTGGGCCTTATAACTTGCCCAATTTAAATCTACTCATAGCTAAGGGGTCATGGCTAAGGAATCGGAATCCTCTGCGGAACAAAAAATGTTCCGCAGAGAGGAGAACATCGATACACAGCCATTGGATCACATCCGACGGACTATAATGATTGTGCTGAAAAGAACGCTTAAAAAAAGATTGTTGATTGTCACCTGCTGCCAAAACAACTACGCGAGACAAAAACCTTTTGTCTCCATTTGATTTCCATGTGATCAAACCCTTCGCCAAAACCCAACAACGACAAGGTTTGATATTGTTTCGCCATTTGATTCGTATACCATCAGTATATACTGATAATTGTCTCGCCATTTGATTCGTATACCTTTCGCCAAAACCCAACTATCAGAATTTTTTTTTTGGGATTATCTTCAGTTTGTTGTACTTACTAGTGCTATTTGTACTTACTATTAGAATTTTTTTTGGGATTATCTTCAGTTTTCTGGTATAGTACTTACTAGTGCTATTTGTTAACTTGTAATAAGGCCTAAGTTGCGCCAAATTAGCCTCAACGTAAGTCTCAGTCAAGTGCAAGACAAGCTTGAATGATGTTATTTAGCATCCATTAAAGAAACTTTGCATCACTCTTATAGTTATACCTTAGTTTAGCTTTTGTTTTGTCTCACTATGCAACTAAATGTATTTTATACTATACAAGGCACATCAGAAAAAGGCGGTAAGGGGTTCAGTTCTGGGAAGGCTGATGGAAAAGGAGGTGTCTATTCATCTTCTAAAAAAACTTTCAAAAGAGACACTGATGTTAAGCTTCAACTGGGTAGTACCTTGTTTGATAGTTTTGATCTCCTTTCTGATTGGTTTTTATTATATTGTTATAGTTATTTTTAATTTAGTGGCTTTAGCAAGAAATTTGTACTGTACAGCAAGAAATTTCTGATGCTTGCTCAATTGCTTTCTTTTTTTCTCTTCCAGCACTTGTCGTTGGTGAATGCAGGGAGTAATGAACCATAGAAGTACAATAAACCATCCCTAATACAACCTTGATATAGAACTTCCATCCCTAATACAATTACAATAAAAACACAATAACAGCATTCATAATTAATCAATAGAAGTACAATAAACCATCTCCTCTGTTTTCATTTCTTAATCACACGGAAAATAGAAGTACAATAGCTTCAACAAATAGGCCTACTGTAAAAACAAGAAAAAAAAAAGTATATAAAGCGTCAAAGCCATTGAGGACATTGGCCTTTGATCTCTTCATTCCAGCTGTATCTAAGTACCTTTATAAATCATAATTTAATGAAGCAAATTGTTAATATATTAAAAGAGAAAGAAATAGACCAAAACTGAAGCAGGGAGAGGGTCGATAATATATAAGGTGCTCACTAAACCAGAGCACGAAATATTACAAAATATTCAATAGCAACCCGAGCACCTCTAAAATATTCTAAGCATATATCAAAATGCATAGTACAACACGAAAGGAAAGCTAATACACCATCACTTTCCTATCTGATTGAAATAATATATAAGGTGCTCACTAAACCAGACAACAAAAAGGAAAAATGAAAAGTTCAGATATAAGGATGAAGAGAATAGTTCATAAATCAGGAAAAAAGATGAACAAAACTAGAGGCCATCCCAATAATCCTGTGCATTAGTTCATACATGGTTGGTCAAAATATCAAACTCACTTGTTGAACTGGTCAGTATCAGCATTCAGCACATCATTGAGAACTTAACTAAGTACCAGTCTAGTCCATAGAAGCCACCAGCAAGACTGGTACAAATATTAGTACCCCACAAGACACACCTACATACACCTAACTACTAATCTGGCATGAGCTTCAAATAAGAGCGGGAGAAATGAGAAAGTTACCATTTTGCACATGACAATCCCACGTAGAATGAAGTTCGTGTTATCAGTCCATCTGCCAGCAAAAAGTCTTTAATGAGTACTTCGGCTTGGTAATTATTAACTTCCATGCTTGAGTCCAGAATTTGGCACCTTTATCAATGAAAATCAGAACTGTTAACTAGCATATAATAATAGTGCCTGTGCAATTGGCAATCAAGTCTCATTTAGCCTCGATAATTATCATTTTTAAATGGAGAATATTGTATCAACTTAATCCAAATTAAACCCAACTTATAGTGAAGGGCAAATTGTACACTGCCCACTTAATCATGCAAGAAAAACAAAGAGGGAAGAGAGGGGAAAATTATATTGTCAAAGAGGAGTCATTTGGGGTTAAACAACATAATGTCCAACATTACAATTCTTGACTTAAATTGCAAGTGCTTGCCTACTCTTGTGCAATTTGCTGTCAAAAAGAAATTTGCAATCAAACAAAAAATTCAAGTGATTGCAACTAACTTCACACTCTTTCTGAGCATGTCACGATTTAATCAAGAGAGGCACATGAACCACAATTTCAAAAGGTATGAACAAAATCGAACCACAGACCTAGCACATACGAAAATTTACGAAATCTAGGGTTGGAGTTTACCAGCTTAATTCACGATCATTTTGGGCGAATCCACGACGATTTCTCGTCTCTCCTCTCTCGCTCGATCAGAACGAGACCCTCTTTTCTTGCCACGACAATCGGATTCTCTCTTTCGCGAGATGCTTCAGAGAGGTGGAGTCTGTGGAGAATGTTTCTCGTTCTGATGAGAATAGCTGATGAGGAGATGAGTTGGCTTTTCTATTTTTATTTTATTTTAATCGATTTAATCAGCGACAATCAATATGGTCCATCGGATGTGATCTAATGGTTCAGTATTGATGTTCTCCTCTCTGCGGAACATTTTTGTTACGCAGAGGATTCCGATTCCATGGCTAAGGGGAACATAGCAAAATAAAGAAGTTTTAAAGAAAAAAAAATAGAACAAGAGATAAAATCGAGTTTTTGCTACGAATTGATTTCGTCTTCTCTTCTTCTTCTTCTTCTTCTTCTTCTTCTTCTTCTTCTTCTTCTCTCATTGACAAGATAACTAACTCTAAACCCTCAGATTTTTGACTAAAAAAGTAACTCTTCTTACCTAGAAAACTTTGATATTTATATTGGAACAAACTCTAAAAATAGAATCCTCAAAATTACAGATTTTGGCTCTGAGTAGTTCAATTGCGACCACAATAGATGATCTCGCGGCCGCAATAGACTTGCGAATGGCTTCTGACTGACTGTTAATTTTGGAGATTAAATGTCTTGCGGTCACAACATAATTTATTGCGGCCGCAATGGACTTGGTTGAAAATTGTAGCTTCCTTGTCTCTGATCTGCATACTTGCTTAAGATCGCAATATTAGACTTGGGGGTCGCAATAGGCTTGAGCTGAATGGTTGAAGATTTGCAGAGCTTGATTGCGGCCGCAATGATGATTTTTGCTACCACAATTGACTTGAGAAACTGCTGCCTTCTAAATTGCTGAACTCCTAAGGTTAATTGCGCTTACAATGATGATTTCTGCGACCGCAATTGACTTGGCTGACAGTTATTTTGCTCCATTCTTTGTTCCGACTTATTCCAAAGTGTCCAATTACGTTTGTTTTGTTCCAAAATACCTGTTTTTCTACATTAAAGCACAAATAAGATAGTAGCTTGAACTCTTAAATAAATTAACTCTAATTATACCTAAATTAAACAAAACTGGGCATAAATTACACAATAAACTCTAGATAAAAGCATGCATAATTTGGCCTTATCAAGCACTCCTATAAACTACACTCTACTATTCGTATTTCTCGTTAACTGTAAACTAATAATTGTACTTAAAACACTTTTAGTTGCTTTTGTTATTATGTGTTGAACTATTAATATTGCTATCAATTTTATTATTATCATTATTATTTTATTATTGTTTTATTATTGTTACTTTCTCCATTTTCATTTTTACTATTATTATTATTATTATTATGCTTAGTATTATCATTAATATATTTATTATTATGCTTAGTATTATCATTATTATATTTATTATTATATTTAACAAAGATTATTATTATACTTATTCGCCATTATGGATTACTTACTGGAGGGGCGCAGCGGTACAAGGGTTTGGAATGTTTAATCAAGTATATTATTGTTATAATAATAATTATTATTATAACAAATTTTCTTATTATTGTTATTTTCGTTATTATTTTATTATCACTTGTCATTTTTGTTTATTATTATTATTAGAGGAGGAATATAATGCCTCTATTTTTGTGTGCCATCCATCAAATCTGCACCATTCGTTAATTTCAATGGATGATCTATATTTAGTTCCATAAAAATCATTATTATTAAAGTACATTAATATTGAATAGACAAAAGAGAAAATAAAAAATAATAATAAAATAATAGGTTGAACTTAAGAACGATATTAATAATAGTACTCCTGATCATTTGTAAAAAAATTCCTGATCATTTGTAAAAAAAATTAGAAACGTTAGAGCATCATATACTTCGGCTTATTTTTTTTTTATTCAATGCTCGTAAATTTACAACACACACTCGCAAATAAATATAAAAAATAAGCTTAAAAAACTCTCTTAAAATAATTCATGCTGGAACTTGAACCAGAGTCTTACCACTACACTTGACTTATACTTCAGCTTAGGGGCGGAACCACCCTCGGAGCCAGCCTGGGCCAAGGTACCTATTTGACTGAGAAAAAACATCTATAGAGTTTTTAATAAAATTATTTTAGCAGCTCTAAATTTCTTTGGTTCTGAGTCCTCAGCACTGACAGCAGATTGACAAAATCTAATGCGTGCTCTCCCTCAAATTTTTTCTGATTTGCTTCAGCTCATTATTAGACCCTTTATAAATTTTTTTGTTTGTTATCACGTAACCAATTCACATCTTCTCTGTCATTAAACAAGCACCTATCTCCAACCTTCCATTCATCTATTACGCGTATCTTGAAGACTTCTCCTAAACGATCCTCTAATTTCGTATGAACCAACCGCCGTCAGATCAATTTGGATGGCTGAGATGTGTGTCGTAAATTTACACAGAGAGCTATGTTCAAGTGCATTCAGCATCTTGACCCAAGTAATATTGCAACAAATCGGTCCCGCAAGGGTTTCACCTGTTCACCATCATCCGCCATGACCATGGATTGAGGACTTGATCCTCCTTCCTGTTCTGTCTTTCTGTTCTCTCCCCCTCAAATTATGTCTTCTCCAACGAACACCTCTACTGTCTAGTTATTCACCAAAGAACTAACAAATCTCGAATCAGTCTCGGACGCGGAGTCCCAGATCAAACCCTTTTTCTCTCAGATCTCCGCCAACTCTTACCCCAGATCTAGCGCAAATCATCTCGATCCAGATCTTGGTCGACCCGCTCCTGGGATGGCCACTCGAGCGGCGCATTCGTCGTACAGAGATCGCACGAATGAGTTCAGATCCGCGGTGGAGAGCGCTAGGAAGCAGTTTAATGTCGGAGCGAGTAGTAGTAGCAGTGGCAGCGGTGGTGGATCTAGATTGGAGAATACAAAGGCTGTGGCATCGATTCAATCCGAGTTTAATAGACGAGCTTCTAAGATCGGGCTTGGGATTCACCAAACTTCTGAGAAATTAGCAAGGCTCGCCAAATGTAAGTTTCTGATAGCTTTGTTTTAGCTGATTTTATCTAATCCCATAATGAGCTTTCAATTGTTGAAGTAAGACTGTTGGATATCTTACTTCATACTGTGCTGTCTGATTTGGTCTGGTATTGTAGTGGCCAAGAGAACATCAGTATTTGATGATCCAACAAAAGACATTCAAGATCTGACCGCAATAATAAAGAAGGACATTGGGGCTCTAAGTGGTGCTGTTGCTGATCTTCAACACTTATGTGATTCACAAAATGAGAGTGGTAACATTTCCAGAGACACCACAAGCCATTCTACTACTGTCATTGATAATCTGAAGAACCGCCTCATGAGCACGACGAATGAGTTCAAGGATGTTCTCACCATGAGGACAGAGGTTGGATTGTGTTATTTTTCTTTTGGTTATCTCATGTACTTTCTGTAAAATATTCCAAATGTTTGTACAATTAGGTAATATTCATTGAGTTTATTGCTCGGGAAGTGATGCAAGACATCTGCACTATTATTACACAAACAACTGCAATTATATATCGCTGTTAATACTTTGGTGACTTAGTCTCAATGATAATAGTTGGAATTTTCTGGAGTAAACCCAAATTAACATTGATCTCCAGTTGTAAATAAGAGAACTCTTGGATGATTTTCACATATATAGGATGAGGTGTGATTTGTGAATAAATAAAATAACAAAGGTTGACTTGTTTATGTTCAAATTCCTTTCAAATCACTAATAATGATGATGAATTGATGATGTGCAGAACATGAAAGTTCATGAGGATAGAAGAAAGCTATTCTCTGCCACAGCTGGAAAGGAGCCAGCAAATCCTTTTATAAGGCAGCGACCTCTTGTTTCTAGAGGCAATTCTTCTGACTCTGCTCCCCCTCCTGCCCCTTGGGCAACCGATTCATCTGCCTCTGCTCCTTTGTTTCCCAGGTCTACATTGACTAATAGGTTTATACATTATTTTAATATTCATAAGGTTGAATATTTTAGTGCAGTATCAGTATGTACCATTTATTTAAGTTCTTATTATTGAATGTCACTACTTCACCTACTCAACTTGGTACATGCTGGTTGGTTCTTACTTTTGACTGCTGCAATATTTGTTCCATCCAGTAATAAATGGATTATGCATCTTCTATATTGTATTCTTGTCCAGAATGGCAGACATAATGGTTGTTCTTCAAAACAAGAAAATGTGAAACCAGTCTGCATCAACTGCCATGTTTTAATTTTCAGAGCTGCAGTCTGTTTTTTTCCTAGGTTCTAATTTACATTTATGTAGTAGATGTGGCATGACCTAACCCATACACAGCCAGCCCAACCTGTTGACTTGCTTAGTATTGCACCTTTGTAATAACTTCTCATAAACAGTCTGTCTTTCTGCTTAATACAGGAAAAAGGGGAATGGAGACGCATCATCATCAACTCAACCGCTTATGATGCAGCAGCAGCAACAGTTGGCTGTGCAGCAAGACAGCTACATGCAGAGCAGAGCAGAGGCTCTCCAAAATGTTGAGTCGACCATCCATGAACTGGGTAACATCTTCACCCAGCTCGCTACCATGGTTTCCCAGCAGGGAGAGATCGCTATCAGGTTTGTTTATATGTCTTGTTGAGCTTTCATTGGTTACGGAATTTAGTTTTTTTTGTCTATATCATCTGAGTTGTGAATTTTTTAGCATGTACTGTTGGTCCGCAAGGTACAACCCAATGTTTCATTTTGGCACAAAATAATTTCTGAATTTGTGTAGTTGAAATAAAACTCCGATGTGTTGTTTTCAACATAATCGGTCTCAAGTCCGTAAAAGGAGGAGGGTTGTGATAGGCTTGGCGAGCCAATGTAAAATTTTAGCCACTCCCATAAAAATGAAATCCAATAGACTTTCATTGGGGCGGAAACCTCTTAGCGACACGCCATATCGGAACCCGGTATGGTGTTAATGTGCAAGGGTCGGGTCATCACTCCCTTAGTGATGTGCTACATCGACACTCATGTGTAGTGACAAATGAGTAAGGGTTTTCGCACTTTACTCGATGAGTGTGAGTGGTAAGGAAGCTAGTCGAGGATAATATGATTCGTTTGAATAGTTGGAATGTAGGATCCTTAACGGGTAAGCTACGAGAGTTAGTTGATACTACGATTAGGAGACGTGTAAATATATTATGTGTTCAAGAGACTAAAAGACTAGCCAGAATGCGAAGGAGGTGGAAAATACTAGTTTGAAGCTGTAGTACACAAGAACAGAACGAAGCAGGAATGGAATAAGCGTCTTAATTGACCAAATCTCCATGAACAGAGTTGTCGACATTATGAGATAAGGAGATCGACTCATCTTAGTCAAGTTGGTCGTCGGCGAATTAGTTTTAAATGTCGTTATTGCGTATGCCCCACAAATAGGTTTGTGCGAGGACGTCAAGAAGCAATTCTGGGAAGATCTAAAGGAGACTTCAACGGTCATATTGATACAACTAGTTGGGGTTTGAAGGAGTACACGAGGATTTGAATATGGTGATAGAAATCAAGAAGGAGAAAACATCTTCAACATCGATGTAGTATATGATCTCATGATAGCTGATACCTTCTTTAGAATGAGACAATCCCATTTAGTTACCTTCAGCAGTGGTCAACACTCGAGCTAGATCGATTTTGTTCTTACTAAGAGGAATGACAAACGAGCTTGAGTAGACCGTAAGGTTATACTCGAAGAGTGTGTCGCCCATCAACACAAGCTTGTGGTCTTGGATTTTTTCTTTCAAATACGTGCTCGATAGGAAAAAGACGTCAAAATAACAAGGACAAGATGGTGGAAACTCAAAGGATATGCCCAATATGTCTTTAAGCACAAGATGATCAGAGAATGAACCTTTAACGAAGACGATTACGACGCTAATAGCATGTGGACGAAGATGACAACTCGCATTCAAAAGGTAGCTACGGAAGATTCGGAGTGACTAAAGGAAATAGACACAAACCTAAAGACACTTGGTGGTGGAACGAGAACGTGCAAAAAACTATCAAGGAGAAGAAGAACTGTTACAAGTGTGAAGTTCTGTGATTTGATTCTTAGCACACATCAACAATTGACCATTGTTAGACATCAGATATGGTTCTCAAGTGCCAATGTCTTATTTCCTAATTGTCAAACTGCTCCATTACTCCTTGTCTTCCTCCCCTCTCAAAGTCGGCGTCCTCTGCCGTTCAGCTGAATATAGGATGCTCCTCTTGTTCGTAGTTTTTGCAATTGAACAGAAATTGGTCCCTTTTATGAAAATCCTTCTTGGCTGAATTTACAGAACATAGTATCTTCAAATCTTAATTGGGAGTTCTAGTGAATTTTCTTGTACTCGTCTTAGTTAGATATCTGAGTGCTCTACGGTTTGGTTTATAATATGCTACCCAATATTTCGTTAGGGCTTGAAGATATTGGATGACTAAACAGTAGTTTCAGTTGGTTTAGGACAGAGGGCATGGGCTCTCGAAGCAATTAGATAATTGAAAAGAATCTTTTTTGCTGTTTGATATTTCAATCCTTGTGCTGTTTTTGCTTTATATGAATTAAAGTTTTGGTCTAAACTGTCACCCTCCAAAGGTCAAACCATGTGAGTTCCCAAATTCCCTGCTTGGAAGTGTAGTACTGTTTGTTGCACTACTGGTGCTCAAATATTAACAAGTGATGGTTCTATTAACTCTTGCTAAAGGCTTCTTGTATGCAATCAATTGCAAGTCTTATTTGTTATGGAATGTTTACAGTTCTGGTAGTGTTAGTGTGGTTCTATTTTGCACTTAAACTGTAAATCATACTTTTTGGTTGTCATTTTCAATTCTGGAACTGTTGAATTAATTGAGTTGAGCAAAATTATAACAGAATTGACGAGAATATGGATGACACATTGGTGAATGTTGAGGGAGCACAAGGCCAGCTGCTAAAGTACCTAAATAGCGTTTCATCGAACAGGTGGCTCATGATCAAGATATTCTTTGTCCTGATGGTCTTTCTCATGATTTTCCTCTTCTTTGTTGCATAACTGTGTAATTTTTTTTCTATTAGCACAGAATATATTTCTTTTTTGGGCCCCCCTTATTCTGTTGTGGTGTATTCTCTCTCCTTTTACAGTAAATGCTTCACCATACCAATTTGATTAAAAGCATACTAGCTCTTAGCCTGAAATTGTTTGTTTATAGTAGAGCAGTGCTGATATGTTGGACAATGTGAAACGATGGAATATACATAATTCCCTTTGTTGTTGTTTGATTATGAACATTTCTTTAAGTAGTTTTGCATTGATTGCTTTGGTGAAGGCTGGGGAACTAGTAAAGTAGTAATAACGTCGCCTATATGCACGACTTGTTTTTCTCTTTTGCAACCAATTAGAGCAATACGTTTGTATTTTGGAACCATTACCCTGTGCATGTGGCCATTATTTCTGGAACTTGAAGTTAGACCTGTATTTCAAATTTCTCTTTTCATATTTTATTCTTTTATTTTTTTACCATTTCTTATTATGGTTGCTTCCTTGTTTGGTTAGGGGTGGATCCTGTCAATACTTTGACCCAGCTGCAGTCTCGTAAATATTGCATTCTTTATTTATGATGCAACTTGACAGGTCTCTTTCCGTTCGTATCAGTTGATATCACTATAAAAAAATTATAATTTGTAGTTACCGTAAGAATTAATTCTGCTGGCAGAGAAGATTCTTCCAAAAACGGAAAGAGAGAAAAAGAAGGCAGAAGCCAAATGTTTTATTTATTATTGTTATTTGCTTCTTGCATATGACTTTTGACCACAGAATCAGTGGATAACGTGGCACCGTCCCAAATTCTAATCTAAGCAAATAGTCCTGCTTTTTATTATTTTTGTATTTTGAAATTTTTATTATTGATTGGAAGTTGGCCACTAAGATGCACTTTCAAGAAAGCTACACAATCATTATTTATCCAGATACAAAAGTTTTTGAGGTGGCCTTGATTCATCAGTGACATGGAATTAACCACCTTTTTAGTCTACCTCAATCGAAGATCCCAACTTTTAATACACGTGATGGATCATGGATGATGCAAAATCGAACGGGTATGATTTAGTCTACCTCAATCGAACGCTGTCGTGGAATCGCAGTCCCGTACTCCCGTGTTCCACTGGAATAAGATATAATAAATAAACTCGTTCCCAGTATTATCTAATGCAACACGCAAATGACTAAATGAGCGGTATTTCACAAACCCTACCTAGAGCCTAGAGGCGTAATTAAATGGGATTTCCATTCTTCACCGAAGGGATAGTTTAAGGATTGCCTAATCCTCACTAGCACACACACGACACACCTCAGCCTCTTCTTTGTTGCGTGTCTGTGAGCTGGACTCGGTGCATACCGTACGAACTTATAAATTTATTGCTTAGCTCGCTGTAATCTCAGCCATCCAAGCTGATCAACAGACTTAGTTTAGTTAGTTACTGACTTACTGGTTGGGTTTCATATCAGGGACCCAATCTGCTATTATTTTGAGGAAAAAAGAGACTCACGTTATCCAATTGTAAATTTTTTAAGACGAATTTGAACTGAGCATGTAAGTTCTTAATGTAATATTATCTGTTGAGTATAATCAACGGTCCGGATTAAAAAAAGTAAGATTCTATTTTTCAAAAAAAAATGAAAAGTAGGTGATCTCAATCCTCCATATCGACGGTTCTTATTTGTTCTTTTTCTATTGCGATGATAAACCTTATGTCGAGTATTAACATGCTTATATATGATGAGGGATATATCAAAATAAAATAATCTCGCTTTTCAAAAGTAGTACGTTTAGACATTTCCATTTTATTTTGTAAGCTTATAACTCAATAAATAAATGTTTAAGGTTTTTACTTATTTATTTACCATAAAACATATTGAAGAGCCAATGATAATTTGTAATACTTCCATTTTCTTTCCTTGAGCATAATTCATGATCGCATTTGTTTGTCAATATATATAGTAGTACTGATAAAAAAGAGTTGCCAAATATTTGCTTATTTTATCAAACTAATTATTAATATAATCTACAATCTTTATTTGTAGTTACAAAAACAATTTCGTGACATTTAATTATGGGATTGAATCCATTAAAAAATATGGCATTTGACGACCAAATTCATTGATATTTAAAAATAATAATATAACATTTTCTGATTTATAATTTTATAGGTCTTATATCAATTTCGTTGTTAATTCAGGATCTTGACCTTTCAATTACTATAAACAAGTTACTAATTCTTTAGATTGCTTAATAAATAGGAACTTCTATAACGCACTATTTAACACATTATTTATATAAATCATAAAGGACATTTTCATAATTAACTTATCATGTTTATCATAATAGGACAGTATTTTATGTTTCGTAGCACCCACCCACGGATCTAATACAAATACCAATATTCAGAATTATCAAACTGTTTATTGAAATAATAAATATTTTTTTTTATAATTTAAATATAATTTATCACGTTAATTATAGAAGGAGGGTCCTGTATAATTATCTTTTTCATATTTTTTTTTAATATATCAAGTATATTATAGTACCAACTGTGTTACTGTGGCACCCACGGATCTAACACCAAATACCAGTATGCAGAATTATCTTATTATCCGATCTTAATTTTTTTTATAAAAGGATAATTAATCACCTCACAAAGCATGTCGACATCAGACATTAAAATAAAATAAATTACCTAAAACTAAAGAAAAATTATGTTAAGCCTTAATTAATATTTGTTTTCATATTTGCAAATTAATCTTGAAACGCACGGAACCTATAATCATGAAAATAATTGATATGAGGATTTCAATATGAAAGCGATATATTTTATTTAACATGCTCATTTAGTCATTTTATATACCGAACAATTAATTAGCACCGAAATAAAAAGCCAAAAATAATGACAGCACTAATAATACCAGAAACGAGCAATACATCCTATTCGTACCTGTCACAGCAGAAAGGATCTCTGGGTATAAGTTCAATCCGATTAATCCAATTAACTCGACCGATCCAATTAGAAAAATGCGAATTTTGATTTTGTATGATCGGTTATGATTTTTATTTTGGCGAACCCGACATCTAATATATTTGTGTACGGATTGTAGAATAAAACGTGAGTGAAACCAGACCCGACTTTTATAAAGTTTTTTATTTGATTTTCATCACAAACTTACATGTATATTTTTTATCAGACTTCTTAATTTTAATTTTTAGTACGAATTAACGTCAATGTGTTATTTAGATTATCTTCAATTATTATTTTTACTTTGTATCATTAAAAAATTATGTGAAATATTGAAGTTTGTGAAACTCGCGAAACTTGCAAAATCCGACCACCTGAACAAAGTATGAATTAGGTGATTTTTATTTTTGATTGGTTGGTTGAGGGTTGAAAACACTACAACCCGAATGACATCTAACGAGTTGTAAATCTATACGAAATCCGACTAACCCGACCCATCTACAAGAACTGACGGTTGGGATGTACAACAAATTTTCACCATAAAACCATACAAGAACTGGAGAGCAACGAACCTTCCAGTGCTTAGGGTGTAAGTCCAACCCGATTAACTCGACCGATCCGACCGATCCAACACAAAAAATGCGGATTTCAATTCTTTATGGTCGGTTACGATTTTTATTTTGGCGAACCCGACATCTAAAATATGTGTGTACGAATTGTAGAATAAAACGTGAGGGAAGTCCGACCCGACCTTTTTATATTGTTAGTAATAAAGTTTTGGCAAATACTTGCATACTCTACCGGAGTACCTGGTGTACTCATCTCCACCAATCACATGCGTTGTATCTTATAATAATATATAATGGTTTTACTTTTTCAATCCCTAGATTCAATTTCACCAATTACCACTAGCTGGAGTATGCAGGTGTACCCAGCTAGTGGAGTACCCAAGTTTTGCCTAAAGTTTTTTATTCGATTTTCGTCAAACTTACATGTATATTTTTTTGTCAAACTTTTTAATTTCAATTTTTAGTACGAATTTACGTCATTGTGTTATTTAAATTATCTTCAATTATTAGTTTTATTTTTGTAGCATTTAAAAAAATGAGTGAAATATTGAAGTTTGTGAAATTCGCGAAACTTATAAAATGTGACCGCCTAAACATGAAAATAATACAACCCGAATAACATCTAACGAGTTGAAAATTTATACAAAATCCGACCGAGCACATCCATTTACAAAAACTGACGGTTGGGATGTACAGCAAATTTTCACCATAAAACCATACAAGAACTGGAGAGCAACGAACCTTCCGGTGCTCCAGGTGCAACCAAAATATAAACTGCTACCATTTCTCTCTCTCTCTCCTCTCTGGTGTGTGTTTCCCTTGCCATAAAGAAATCGCCGCTGTCTGTCCGGTGCGAGCTCCTCTCTGACGTTATCTCTCTCTCTCTCTCTATTTTACCCTAATCCTCTTCTCTTTTTTTTTTAACCTAACCTAATCCTCTTCTCTCTCTCTCTCTCTCTCTCTCTCTCTTCCCTGTTTCAAACTATCCTTTCACTTGTTCATAAAACGAGCGCTTCGTTTCCTTATCACGAAATTTTTGTTAAATTTTCCGATTTTGCCCCAATTTTGAAAACCTATCAAACCCTAATCCTATCTCCGGCCTCCGCCGTTTCTCGATCCGAGATTCTTTTTGTTGATAGTTGGCGCATAGAGCTCAGATCGATCTAATTCGATCTCGGCACACCAACGACGCGCAACCGACACTCAATCGTTTTCAATTTCGCGAGATATGGTAGGTGGAGTCAACAGGAGAGACGACGGCCCGATCAGGATCAACAGCACTAATGTTTTTGCGGCGCTAGATACCCTTAAGAAGAAGAAGAAGAAGTCTGACAAGGAGTCGTCGAAGAAGGGTTCTTCTAAGCATGGGAGCAGCAAAGGAACTAGTAATAAGGAACCTGAACCAACACCTGTTGTGTGGGCCCCGACCACTCTCAACGCCACGTCATGGGCTGACGTGGAGGATGACGACGACGATTTCTATGCGAATACAGCCCCACTGCAGACCTCGGGGGCCCAACCTGACCAAAGGGGAGGCAAGAATGATGCTACAATTGAGGTTTTGTTCTAATCTAAAATTTTGCATTTTTTTCCTTCTGATAGAATATGATTTTAGTGTTATTTGATATTAGCTCAATCAATTGCATTTCGTATAACACTGTGACATGGTTATAATAATTTTGTACAAAGGTCAAATACTTAGCTTCCGAGTAGAAAGTTTTAGAATGTACCATGCTGAAGCAGCCTCCTTATTGTATGTGCCATGTGTGTCTTCCGTTGCTACATTGAGTACACACTTTGTGCTCATGCATTATTAGTGATTAGGTCCTATTTTGTTTCAATGAAAATTATAGGTAGGTCACATGTTGAAGTTTGGATAGTGTTAGAACCATAGTAGTTGAATCGTAAAATGTATCGTGTATCGGTGAATTTTGTATTGTATCGTGTCGTTCAGATAAGCTAAGCTATTTTTAAAATAACAAAAGGATTATAGTGATTAGTATCTAACAAGAAAAGTTTAAATAACTAAAGAAACCATCGTAATTTTAAATATATTGATAACTGTCAATTGATATCGATGTAAATTCCTTGCATATTAAGGCATTTATCTTGAGAAATGGCGACTCACCCTTGAATTTCACTACTCGTATCGAATCATAAGATACATAACTCTCGCCCTTTGACTCGTATCGAACCGTAAGATACGCATCGCGTATCGTAAGATACTAACATCTATTGTTAGAACATCTTTTCCTTTAAAAACAGAAAATATTTGAATAGTTTCAGAGCTGCTTTCCCTTTTTCCTCCCTGTTAGATGCATTCGTGTTAGCTTTTCCTATGCTTCTGAGTATGAAAAGTATTTATTAAGATTTATGAGTTTGTTCACATTTTCTTTGGGCAATTGTATGTTTTAAGAACATATACTTACCTTTTTTTTTCTTGAAAAATTTGATCTCTTACAAACATTTTTTTAAATAATTGTTGAAATTAACTGAGTGTGCGACCTCACATGGTAGGAAGTTGATCTGCATTATATTTTCAAACTCAAGCACGCAATAAAATACTGCATTGCTCTCTGTTAGTTTTACATGTACTTGCCATTGTTGAAGCTCTTGACTTGTATACACTTTTCTGGATGCCAACTTTGGAAGTGTCATATGTTAACTGTGTCACAATCTGTTTTTGTTGTATTGTATATATCATAATTTCTGAACTTCTGTTATACAATTTAACAATGGCTGAATATGTCAAAACATGACAGTTTGAGTTCACATATCTCTGTTTCAGGGATTTTGTCCGGTGCCATGGCATATGAATATCTATTTTCTCCACCTTTGCATACTTTCTGCAGTTCGATAATTTCTGGAGTGTTTGAAGTTTATGAATAATCTGTGATTTTAATGAGCGTGAATGTCCAAGTAATTAAGCTATCAAGGCTATGGTTCATGTTGTTATGTTATGGTGGGTTTTTATATTATCAGTTGGCTATGCAATTCGGATTTTATGTCAGTGCTGGTAGTATTTGTATTTTAGATTTGGGTCCTGCTGACAACTACACTCTGGCCTGTGCCTATAAATAAGACCCATCTGGGAGTTTTATGTTTTTGTTCTTTTGGATTTATGGCAAGTAAAAGCAACCTAGAATCCTTGTTATCACCATTACACACACTTCCGTTTTGTATTATAGATGCTATATTTAAGATGCACGATGTTGTTGAGTACTCTTTATTTCTTTTTCTTTTTTTATTAAGGCCCTCTTTATATTGGATGCTAGGCCTGACATCCAATTCTTAAGGTGTCAAGTTCCCCTCTCTAGCATTTTCTGGGGCTTGATCCCTTGATCTTAGTGGTAGCGGCGGTGTCCCTGACCATCTGTGCTGGACACCATGTTCTATTTAATACTCCTTATTTTGTAAAGGAGGATCTGTTAGTCAATGAGATGCCTGTGTGCATTCATCACCACCACAAAGTTATATGACCAATCAAAAAGCTTAACACCTAAGGCTGAATTATCTTTTGTTTCATACGATCTATTACCAGTTCCCTTTTCTTCAAGCATGTTACAGCTATGTTTCTCATCTGTTATTGTAGGAGAGTGAAAGTGAGGATGAGGGACTCGGCATTGACGATGGGGATGATGAAGAGGATGCTGATGAAGAGGATGCTGATGAAGAGGAAGCACCAGCTCATGCGGAGCCAGTTCCCGTTAAGTCAGTTCCCGCACCAGCTCCTCCTGCCAAGGATACTGAGAGACAACTCTCTAAAAAGGAGCTAAAGAAGAAGGAGCTTGCTGAGCTCGATGCCGTGCTGGCTGAGCTTGGTCTTTCTGGGAACAATACCAAGAATGAAGAAGGTAATTGTTGCATTTGCTTGCTTTTTTTAGTATCTATGAATTTTCTTCTGGCTGTGAGATTATCTTCCCCAAGTTGTGCAAAAATTAGGTGACAGTTATTTTCTGGAACCTCCTGGCTGAAAATGATCTACTAAAATTTGTTGCTTTTACACTGTTGTCCTATTACGAGTGAGGTTTCGAGAAATCTCGCTTAAGATGTCACTTAGGAAGCTTCAGTTTTTTACTGATGCCTTCCTGGACTATTCCTGGAAAAATTGGAGTTTTTTAAGGAGCTGGCAGATATTTCTAGAATTATGATGTTAATATTTTTATCTCATTACAGTTTTATCTGTAATTACTTGTACTATTTACAAATTGCCGTCTTGTTGGGCCAAGTAAAACACAATGGAGTACTGCCATGTCCAGACCTACACCCTAGTAGTGTTATGATAGACCCATATACATATTGATCTGTGTCTACTGTACAATAATCGTTGGACCAATTGGGATGGAAACCGATAGGTTTGTTACTGTCCTTAACTGCAGACCAAGGCTAACTGGTTCCTGAACAAGGGTAGGTGAGTGCTCAATTATGACGTGGTAATCAACAATCTTCTCTTGTTGTGGCCTTCCATGCTGTTAAATTTACAACTTTCTTCTTGTAATGATCGTTTGACTTGAATTATTATTTTTTTCTATTGTTTGTTCTCCAGGAATTACAGATGGTAAGCAAGGTGAGCAAGTTGAAGGTGAGAAGAAGGACAGTGCAACAGCACCCGGAGAGAGCAAGACCTCAAAGAAAAAGAAAGCCAAGAAGGAGAAATCATTCAAGGAGCCCCAAGACCAGGCAGAGAATTCTGACAGCAATGGGAGCCAACCCACCAATGAGGAGGCATCGGCTGTCAGTGCTGATCCCGAGGATGTCAAAGAGAGACTCAAGAAGGTTGCTTCCAAGAAGAAGAAGTCAGGAAAAGAGGCTGACACAGCAGCAAAGAAGGCTGCCAGTGAGGCAGCAGCAAGGAGTGCTCGGCTCGCAGCTGCCAAGAAGAAAGAGAAGAACCACTACAACCAACAGCCAGTTCGGTAGATAGTGGTTTTTCGACAATTTTGGAATTAATTCAGGGTTGGAAGGGGTGAAGGATTATAATGACCTTGTTCTTGGTGATAACTGGCTTGAGAAATAAACTTGAATAGGATGTGTTTTATTTTTGTTTGTACTTAAAGACTTTGGCAATGTGTCAGTAAACTGTCTGTTTGTCTATCTGTTTCAGTTTGGTTTTAGCGGAAAATTGTTTGTTTTTTATCTTTATATTTGTCGAACTCGAAGTGTTTTGGGAAAGATGTCTCTTTTGGTAGGCTGTTTTGTTTATTGCATCTGTTATTGGCCAGTGGTGATGTTTGTGCTTGTTTGTACTTCGTACTAGACTCAACCTGCTTCGTCTTTTCCTTCCATTATCGCTCTTGATTTGATTGTTAAAGTTCTCTAAAAAGGATACGATGCCACCATAAGACTGCTTTTTCCGTTCAGTGGGTTTTCCAAGTGCTCCGTCATTATTCATTTTTAATCTGTTCTTTTGTCTTTTTTTGGTTCCTTTGTCTTCTTGTTTCGTTTGTTCTTCATGGGGTGCTTCGTTTCTTTGGAGTTCGGTGTTGGTGCTGGTGCTGTTGTGCGTTGTGCGGTTATTTTTCTTCATCTCTAGGGTGAGTGCTGTTTCTTACTGTTTTTATTTTTTATTTTTGTTGTGTTGACTGTTTTGGTCTGCTGTATTTGATTTGGAGGTCTTTGATTGTAGTTTCTATTTTATTTATTCTGTTTTTGTTTTTGTTGTGGGTTTCTTTTGGTGTGCTGCAGGGGTTTTTTTATTGGATTTTGTTTATTGTTGTATTTTGGGTTGATTGTTCCTTGTCAGTGTGCCTTCTTCAGTTGATTCTAGGTTTACTGGATCGGGTTGATTTTTCGGCTAGTCTTGGTGGGATGTTCTTTGGTGTGTGATTTTTCGTGTGAACAAGTGGAATGTTTTTTTGTTGTCGTTGTGTTATGTATACACCATGTTAGCTCCGCCATGTGTTGTCACAGAAGATCGTTAGATGATAAGGAATGTAGGTGAGTTGGTTATGACAATTGATTGTGTGATGCAAGTGTCTTGAACAGTTGTGCGAGTGCTTAATTCTATCGTTATAAATATATTTGTCATTATTCATTAGAGAGATTGAATTGTGTTTGTTGAATTTTTGTTTTTGGAAGACCAGCAATGTAGTAGGATTGGTTGCAATGGATGTGTCCATAGGCATGGATGGCAATGGATGTATCCGGATTAGCTATAATAGTCTGTTATATATAATTAGGCTGTTGTATATATTGTTGGTGAGTTCGTAATAGATGCATTGCTTAAAACAGGCAGATTGGCGGTTAATTTTATTATTGTGGATATGTTTATGTTTGTTTATTAGAGAGTACCTGAATTGTATTTCTTTCGGTCTCGTCTTCGAAATTTTTCGAATGTACCAGGGTTGCTTACGATGGTTGGTGAGGTGTAATTAGACTCTTACTGATGCAATCTATGGGTTATTGATTGATACATGTATTGTATGCTATTAGGTTGATGTTATCAATATGCATGTGTGTGTTGATTGTTAGTTAAGTGATCTAGAGGATTAATTATTTGCGATTGTACTCTTATTTAGTTTTATGTATTGAATGATTTATATCATTTTGTTTCTTGAGTTTTATATATTTCATAGATTATTTGAATTGAGGATTTGAATTGTGAAACTCTATGATTAATTATTAAAGTCTTAATAGTCCCTAGTTTTATATCATTAGCATGGAACACTGAATGATTATATATAGACTAGTATGTGAATTAATGCGTGATCATGTTTCACAGATCACTACGAGGTATCTATTTAATCACATAAATATACATGTGCGGGGTACATGATATTGGACATGACTCACCTTGACTTGTTGTAGAGATTGTGTTTGTATCATCAGCAAAGTCATAAATTAGTATTGATTCTATTATCTGAGATATCATAATTCTAGATAATTAATGTGTATTTTGTGTGATTATCAAATGCTGCTTTTAACCGAGGGCTATAAAGATAATTTTAGGATATACGTGAATTATGCTTGAAGTTATGGATAGTCAGTAGAATATATTTGTTCGTCTCATTTCATATAAGATTAGTGATATCTCTGGGCCCCTTGATGCAGTGATAATTATTATGCATGCATTTGTGATCATGGAATGATACAAATAATAATTATGCACTAAGAATAAAAAAAATGATTAATGGTCAAGGATGACACATTTCTACGCTTGACATTAATCAATGATATTACGTGACAAAGGTATCGATACAAAAGAATAAAGGATCACGATTTGGCTGTGTTTGATTGGGTGATCATAATGCATTGCTAGATGCCAATTATGATTTATTAATTAATGTTTATTAATTTATTACTAATCATGACATAGATTCTATTGGGTCGCTCTATTTGACAAGTTGAAGCATAGAACAATTAATTATACGGGGCATGATTAATTATATTTGAATTGGATAAATTTGACGAGACTCAAATTATGAATGAGACATACTTGGTTCAGGGTAAACTCAAGCCCATGAAATTTCAGCTATAAAGAGAAAAATATAATTTTAGATATAAATTTATTTTAGATGGAAAATGAACAAATTGACTGTTACTATTCTTGACTCTTAATTATGTGCAAGGAATAGTAAAATATTTTTCATCTTTTGGCTGAATATTTCATGCATGTAACCCCCACTTTTTCTATCAAATCATTGGGATCACATGAATGGCAATCCCCTTACAAGTACCTCATCGGTCATAACCTCAATGGTTTCAGATCATTCACCGCTAAAATTAGAGATCAAGAGGTTATATACGAAAAAAACAAAAATATTTCGATTCGAAAGATTTTGGTTAAGGTTTTCGGAAGCCATCCCCATAGTACAAGAAGCATGGCAAATACAAAACCCATCATCGAATCGCGCGGTGGACTACCTACGGAGACTAAATGCAGTTAGGAAAGCACTGAAACAATGGGCGTCCCACAAATTCAAAAAAATTTCCACATTACTGTCCGGAACTTTAAAAATTATCCAAGCACTAGACAAAGCAGAAGAATCACGCACATTACAACAAAACGAATTCGCCTTTAGGATAAAATTGAAAGAACATGCGTATGATCTCTCACTATTACAAGAAAGGAAATGGCAACAACGTTCATCGATACGCTGGCTTAAATTGGGAGATGGTAACACTAAATACTTCCACTTCGCGGCAACAAGCCGTTTGAGACACAACCAAATTGGGAAATTGATGGCATATGGTCAGGAAATCACGAATTCCACAACAATGAACCTAGCTTTTTCAAAATATTACAAGGATATCATGGGCAAAAAAAAATAAAACTACACAATTTCAAGACAACTTGGTTAATAATGATCACGAACGGGACTTACTGCACCTACAAGATGAGTTCTCTACAGAGGAAATTAAAAAAGTAGTGTTCTCTCTAGCCAAAGGAAAGGTAGTAGGCCCGGATGGCTTCCCAAATGAATTTTTTAGACATTACTGGGAGATAGTGGGACCTACAATATGCTCGCTGATACAAGCTTTTCACCAGAACAAACTAGACCTATGGAGATTAAACCAAGCTTCCATCATAGTAATCCCTAAATCGGAAGGGACCACAGAAATAGAAAATTTCAGGCCAATTAGTTTTATCACCTCACTGATGAAATTAATTTCCAAATTAATGGCAGATCATTTCCATCTTATATTACCAAAGCTAATATCACCAAAGCAACCGACCTTCATCAAGGGACGCAGCCTAATAGAAATATTTCTAGTGGCAAGGGAATCCATTACTTTGAGGAAAAAACTTTGAATCACCTTCCTTGGTATTAAAGGTAGATTTCAAAAAAGTCTTTCACGACGTCTCTTGGACATTCATACTTAAACTACTACAAGCTAGAGGCTTTCCCACATGATGGGTATCATGGATCCACAACATCTTAATCTCGTCTTCATCATTTGTGAAAGTGAACAGGATATATGGGCCCTCATTTTTTCATCAGTAAGGACTAAGACAGGGAGACCCACTCTCTCCATTATTATTTATCCTAGTAGCAGATATATTCCAGTCCCTTCTGGAAAGGAACTCTCCACAATTCTTTTCATTGCCAACGCTACAAATAACGAGATATCAATTTGCCGATGACACTCTTATCCTACTAGATGCACACTCGAAAAACATCAAGACACTAACAAGACTACTCACAAACTACGCCAATTTATTTGGGTTATCTATAAATTCGGCCAGGAGCGCATTTGTGCCATACCGCACCACTTGCATGATATAATAGATCACTTTTGGGATGTGACCCACAAAAATTACCAATAAAATATCCGGGACTCCCATTAAGTATCAGCAAACCAACAAAACAAATGTTCCTACCCATCATTACATCCATCTAAAAAAAACTAGGTCGATGGAAAGGAAAATCCTATCAAAAGGAGGACGGCTAACCTTGATCAACTCAGTCTTAAATGCATTGCCACTACACTACATGCAAGCCTTCAAACTGCCATCGTGGCTGTTAAAGCACATGGAACAAATCAAAATGCGTTTCTTTTGGAAAGGACATAACACACCATCAATTGGAGGGTGTCCCATTGCATGGACAACAATATGTTTACCGAAAATCAATGGTGGGCTAAGAGTGCTGGATTTGCACACTCTGAACATATCTCTATTAACAAAATAGGTATGGACCCTTTATTCGAATAATAGTTCCCTCCTCACAAATTTCATCATCGACCACTATAATATTCCACAATTAAAGAGACAACACATGAACAACAATCTCCAAAACTTCTCGTCCTTTTTTCTCCGGGATATTCTCTCTTGTTAATTGGTGACCCAAATTGAACCAGAAAGATTTACCTTCAGTTTTGGCAACAAGCAATATGGAAAGATTCTATAGCAGCAACCTTTTGGATTTTGTCATTTTCTGATTTCAAAATATATGTAATAAAAGAAAAAAAGAGAAAGAATATATTTCTTACCGTAATAGAGTTTCTTACTATTTCTATAAACCTATTACTAAGTTTAGAGAATTTAGGGTATATTAGAGGCTATTATATATAGGTGCTTGCAGTGGGGCTATTATGAGGTGAAGAAATCCACCTAAAACTCATAGTGAATTGTTTGGCCAGTTGCCGCCCGTGGTTTTCACCCAATTTGGGTTTCCACGTAAAATTCTCGTGTGTTAATTTATTTTTCAGTTTTACTCTTGCACTCTCTGTGTTGATTTCAGAAAATCACTAAGCTGCATCCAGTTGCAACAATTGGTATCAGAGCCTAGTTATGGCGTCCGCATCGGCACGAGTCGATCTAGCACCACTCACATCCACTACGAAATTCCACCTCTGGCAAGTCAAGATGAAATCCCTTCTAACCTCACTAGACCTTGAAGATGCTATTGTCGGTTTGGACAAGATGTCAGGCACAAATGTTGAGAAGAAGAGAAAAGATAGCAAAGCTCTTGCACAAATCATGCTAAATCTCTCCAATGAGATTCTGCAACAAGTTCACAATGTGGCAACCACCAAAGACCTGTGGGAGAAACTTGAGTCTCTGCTTATGACAAAGACACCAGCAACACGACTATATGCAAAGGCTCGTCTCTACTCACACAGAATGGAAGGTAAATCTCTGAAACTTTATTTAGAGGAATTTCGCGAGATTGTGAATAACTTGGAAAATCTTGGTATTAAAACAAATGATGAAGATTTGGCCATGTTACTGTTGTACCATCTACCTTCCTCATACACCCATTTTCGTGATACCCTTTTGTATGGCAAGCAAACCATAACCTTAGATGAGGTTATGACAAGCCTTCTGTCAAAAGATAGGATGGATTCATCTCAACGGGAAAATAATGGTGAGGGGTTGTACACCCGGGGAAGATCAAGTGAAATGGGTAAAACTGGAAATTCTAGGTCTAGGTCAAAATCTCAGCACAAGGACTTGATTTGTAACTATTGCAAGAAAAAAGGGCACATTAAGAAGAATTGTTACAAACTGCAAAATAAGTTGAAAGCAAATGGTGGTAGTGGTGGTAACCAAAAGGAATTTGATTCAGGAAATGCTAATGCAACTATTGACAATATTGATCTTGCTCTTTTTGCTGAGGGTTATGAAATTGAGAATTCTATGGCCCTTTTGGCATCTAAAGGTGTAAAGAATAGAAATGAAGAACGGACCATCGATTCAGCTTGTTCCTTTCACATCACGCCACACAAGCATTGGTTCTGCTCTTACAATTCGGTGTCTAAAAGGGTGGTTTTTATGGGCAATGAGAATTCTTGCAAGATAGAAGGCATTGGCATAATTCAGATTCGAACAAAAGAAGGTTTGACTCGAACATTATCAGATGTCCGACATATTCTTGACATAAAGAGAAATCTGCTCTCTTTGAGTGCCCTAGAAGACAAAGGATGTTCCTTTTCAAGCAGATATGGTGTTTTGAAGATCTCTCAAGGGCAACTTGTGATTTTAAAGGGTCAGAGAAGAGACAATTTGTATATCCTTGAAGGTGACACAATAGAAGGACTTGCAGCAGTTGCAGAAGCCACTGACGACACAAGGTTGTGGCATATGCGACTTGGTCATATTGGTGATCGAGGCCTAATCGAGTTAAGCAATCGAGGCTTTCTTGGAAACTGCAGCATATCCAAGGTCGATTTTTGTGAACACTGTTTATTTGGCAAGCAGAAGCGTGTTGCCTTCAACACACCAGCCATGCATGTCACCAAGGGCATCCTTGACTACATACATGCCGATGTTTGGGGGCCATCTCAAGTAGCATCTCTCAGTGGGGCTCGATACATGATCACCTTCATCGATGATTTTTCAAGAAAGGTATGGACCTATTTTCTCAAGCATAAATCTGACGCTTTTGAGACTTTTAAAATTTGGAAGGTTATGGTAGAAAAGCAAACATAGAGGGAAATAAAGAAGTTGAGAACTGACAATGGATTGGAATTTTGCTCTAGCGAGTTCAACCGTTTCTGCAAAGAAGCGGGTATTGTGAGACATTTGACGGTCCTTGGAACTTCACAACAGAACGGTGTCGCAGAACGCATGAATAGAACTCTTTTGGAGAAGGCGAGATGTATGATTTCCAACTCTTGCTTGGGAAAGAGATTTTGGGCAGAAGCGGTGAACACGATTTGTGTCATTACGAATCAGTCACCAC
>CAXKVX010004677.1:0-12893 GCA_964058865.1 Eleocharis quinqueflora
TTGCTATTTTCAATCCCAAATTTAAACTATCTAAATTCTAATTAACCTGAGCAATTCTTCATCATGATCTTTAGAGTTTGCTTTTAAGTCTTTCTTGATCATTTCTTGTGTTCTTTTTGCTTTTTGCTTGAATGTCCCTACAATTATTCTTAAACACACGAACTGATAAAATTCAAATAGTTTTGTAAATCAACAAATGCAAAGAAATTATTTGAGCCAACAAAGATTTTCACATACTTAGAGGGAGTTTGATACAAGTTGTATGTTAGTGTTGTGATTGCTACTGATATATAATCTTGTAGGTTTGCTTGATGACAACTCATAAAGAAAATGCTTGGATTATTGATGGTGGGTATGTTACCTTTGGTGTAACCAAAGAAAGAGTAAGATTGTAGGAATAAGTCCGGTTGGTAATCAAAATCTAACCATTTCGAATGTTTATTTGGTAGACAGGTTGAACTATAATTTACTAAGTATAAGCCAATTATGTGATGCGGGTTATTTTGTCAAGTTTGACTCAAATGCTTGTTACTTGATGAATTGCTATACCAAGGCAAATGACAAAATGGTGTCTATTACTTGTATCTCAACCATTTTAATCAAGGTGAACTTTTTTTAGTGCTTTAACTAACCAATTTTGGCTTTGACGTAGAAAATTAGTTCATCTAAGTGTAGATACAATCAAGAATGCAATCAAACATGACTTGGTAAGATGATCATCTTTGAACAAGATTGAGTTAGACAACGTTTGTGGGCCGACGCGGTTAATAAGCTTGTTATTTAATTAACCGAATTGGTCTTAGACCAATTCTCATGAAAATCCCTTATGAGCTATGGATGAGACGTAAACCAAACATATCCTACTTCAGAGCGTCTAATTCAAAATATTTTGTACTTGACCAATCACCCAAAACGAATAAGTTTGATTCAAAATCAATTGAAGGTGTCTTTGTTGGATATTCTATGACAAGTAAAGTCTATATGTTCCAACTCACAACACTATAATAAAGTCAATTCATGTGAAATTCGATGAAAATGCTAGCATTCGGGTCGAGATTGGTAATGTTAATGATGTAGGAATTGAGGTTTGGAACCGAGAAACCAATAATGAAGAACAAGAAAGAATAAACATTGTAGTTGAACAAGAAGGTCAAGTAAATGAGTCCTCTCAACACGAAGTGAATGACGAATCAAATCAAGGAGGAGGAGATGAAGTGAATGCATTAAATGAAGATATCAATCACGAAGGCAAAGTCACTCCATCGCAAAATGACTATCAAATTTCACAAGACTTATGGAAAGTAAATTATCATCATCTCTCAAATGTAATTGGTGATCCAAAGAAGAGAGTTAGGACCATGTCAGGATTAAATCAAATGATTGCTCATTGTGCTTTCGTGTCTCAAATTAAACCAACAAAATTTGGTGAGGCAAACTTAGACCCCGATTGGATAATGGTTATCCAAGAAGAATTAAATTAATTTGAAAGGAACAAGGTTTGGAACCCTATGCCAAAGAATAGAAGTATAATTGGAACCAAATTGGTGTTTAGAAATAAAAAGACCAAGAGAATAATGTTATAAGAAACAAAGGTAGATTAATTGCACAATGATTTAGGCAAAAGAAAGATTGGATTGCGATGAAATATTTGCTTCCGTAGCTCGCCTTGAATCCATAAGAATATTTTTGGCATACCCCTCTTTTAAAGATTTTATCTTATTCTAAATGAATGTTAAAAGCGTCTTCTTAAATGGGTTCATTGAAGAAGAGGTATATGTTCAACGACCTAGTGGTTTTGTTAATTTCAATTTTCCAAATCATGTATATAAATTGGATAAAGCACTTTATAGTCTTAAACCAGCACCAAGGACATGGTATGGTAGACTAAGTTTATTTCTAATTGCAAATGATCTTTTAGGGGTAAAATCGACACCATTTTTTTACCAAACAAAAAGATAATAATCTATTGTTAGTCAAATATATGTAGATGATATATTTTTATGTTCAACTAATGCGGCATTTGTCAAAGAATTTTTCTCTTTAATGAGTAGTGAATTTTGAGATGAATATGATGGGAGAGCTCAACTTCTTCTTGGGTTTACAAATCAAGCAATCTTTGGAGGACACGTTCATTATCCAAACAAAATACGCAAAGAAGTTGGCCAAGAAGTTTGGAATTGAGGATTACAAGATAAGCAAGACGTCTATGGCTACAAATGTGAATCTTAATGCGGATGAACATGACAAAGCAGTCGAAATCTTCTAATACCGAGCTATAAGGTTCAAGTGGCATAGGACTGCATAACAATGCTTACATTTTATTAGTCAACCCCTCTCCATTTCACTAGCTAATAGCCAAGGGAAAAAAATAAAATGGATATTCTCCTATGTTTGTATGGCCTTTGTAAATGACCAACTCAATAAGAGGCTCAAATGATAGAAAACAAAAATTGAATACCAACATTGAGTAATATACATATATATATATATATATATATATAGAGCATGGCTAAAATAATATGCATAGTACACCACATTTTGTACTATGCATATAGATATAGGTCATTAAATTGAGATTTAAGTTGCTCAATAAATTCTTCATATGAAAATATTGTAGGAAATTAAAATTTCGTAATTTTTAGAGCTTTCTAGCTATTTTTTAAAAACAGTCCAGATTTAATACTACAAAAGTGCCATTTCTGGGCTGTTTTTAAAAAATATTTAAAAAATAGCAAGAAAGCTCTAAAAATTACAAAATTTTATTTCCTACAAGATTTTGATATAAAGAATTTATTGAGCAACTTAAATATCAATTTAATGACCAAATTAAATATAAATGACCGCATAGTATGAAATGGGATGTACTATGCATATTATTTTAGCCACGCTCATATATATATATATATATATATGAGCGTGGCTAAAATAATATGCATAGTACACCCCATTTTGTACTATGCATATAGATATATGTCATTAAATTGAGATTTAAGTTACTCAATAAATTCTTCATATGAAAATATTGTGGGAAATCAAATTTCGTGATTTTTAGAGCTTTCTAACTATATTTTAAAACAGTCCAGATTTAATACTACAAAAGTGTCATTTCTGGGTTGTTTTTAAAAAATATTTAAAAAATAGCAAAAAAGCTCTAAAAATCACGAAATTTTATTTCCTACAAGATTTTGATATGAAGAATTTATTGAGAAACTTAAATATCAATTTAATGACTAAATTAAATACAAATTAGCGCATAGTACGTTATGTGGTGTACTATGCATATTATTTTAGCCATGCTCTCTCTCTCTCTCTCTATATATATATATATATGAGGATTATGCATATTGATTATCTATCTTGCTTATTTCTAAATAGGAAGTAAGTCTCCTAAGAAAGTAGAACAAAAAGAAGAATCAAGTCAATTACAAAGATTTACGAGACTAGTGGTTACGATAAACAGAGGTCGCAAATTCAAAATTCAGTTTTAAAAAACTTTAAATCAAAATTTAAATAATACTTGAAATTCTTTCTGAAAAAAAATATTCATGAGATTTTAAAATATGGCCTTGTTCGGTATGCAAACGTTTTAGAACTTAAGAGTTGTCATGGCATCGGATTAGATTTTACCGTTCTAGGTATGTGGAGAAAGGAGCAAGTTGTCAAATGTCAATTGAAATGTGGCGTGTTAAGTGTTAACTATATATATCGTCCAGAAAAAAAAACGCTCATTTTCGTCCACCATATGATTAACATCTTTCTTTTTTCGATAGAGAGTTGATATTTCAAAATATTTTCGGATAAAATCATAAGAGTTTACACTATTTCTTTGCTATAAAATTGACGCCTTTCATCATCTTACACATGCCAGTTTCAATATTCCAAAACCAAAATTTTCAAGCAGAGTATTAGCATTTCCCAATTGAAAATTAACATGTGCTCTCAACCTTCGTAATAAAATTCCTGTTATATCATATATATATATATATATATATATATATATATATATAACTGACTATGGTGCTTGATCAAGGAGTCGGTGTTTGATCATCAAATCTCACAAACGGACGGTTAAAATTTTGATTTATCACGCTCAATAATTTTTTGTATCAAAATCTTGTGGCATACCAAAATTTTCTATTTTTTTAATCTTGTAAGTATTTGTTTTGGATTTTTTAAAGTGACCAATTTTATGTATAAGCATTGATTATTTTTATTACTATTTTTTAGTCATTTTAAAAAAATCCAAAATAAATACTTACAAAATTCTAAAAATAGAAAATTTTGGTATCTCACAAGATCTTGATATAAAAAAAATATTGAGCATGATAAATCGAAATTCTAATTGCTCCTTTATGTGATTTGATGATCAAGCACCGATTCCTTGGTGCTTGATCAAGCACCGATTCCTTGGTGCTTGATCAAGCACCATAGCCCAGTTATATATATATATATAGAGAGAGAGAGAGAGGGATATGCTAGGGTGCTCCATGGAGTACCAAACCCCTAATGCTCCACAAAGTATCTCCAATTTAAAAATTCCCACGACCGATCCGAACGGTTGAACATGAACTACATATTTTAAATCTATTTGGAGATTGAATTATATTTTTTTTTGAATTTTTTTGCTATTTTTTAGAGAGGTAGGAAAATTGGAACTTTTGTTTGTCCAGAAACCGTTTGATTAACAACTTTTCTACCTCTTTAAAAAAAATAGCAAAAAATTTCAAAAAATGTAAAATTCAATCTCCAAGTAGATTTCAACATGTAGATCATGTTCAACGGTTCGGACGGATCGTTAAAATTTTCAAATTGGATATAACGGATGTGGAGCACCCTAGCCTTTCTATATATATATATTATCTACATTATACTTTCATAACAACCAACATGCCTCAGTTATTGATCATTAACAAAAATGTGAGCATCCACCTAGGACGGTCAACAAATTGTGTTTTAAACATTTTGCATTTCGTTTCGCCATGATGCAACATTAATTGCAAGATATTTTTGTTGTGTTTATTAAATGCAATGTAAGACGCATTTTGGTTGCATTTAGGTAAACACAAATAATCACTTTCGTTTCGTTTTATAGCGTTTTTAGGTTTAACATTCTTCAAGTCTGAAATAATTTGAATTACAGAGTTGAAATAGGAGAAACTATAGAGACATGTTTTTGCTGATGAAAATGACTAAAGATAACTATTGCATTTACATGCACACGAGATAATCTATTCTCTCTACATAAAAGTATTATTTTATGATCTAAATTCAATTACAATCATTTGTTTTGCAAAAATAAGCCAACTTGACGAACTTTTTTAATTTTAGAATCCATGAGATATATAGTGGAGGTGACGTGAATTTTATGATGAGGATCGTATCGAATCTAATCATATAACAATTTTTTCTTAGTCAATTTTAAATATGCATACATTTTTTTCATAAATTCTTTTTATTTTTAGAAATACGTAAGTTTCATGTACGCAAACTTTATCTTTTTGTTGTATCGTGTATTTGGCATACGTTAAAAAATGAACATTTTTAACGTTTTGACCGTTTATTTAAATTCAATGTTCAATGCAAGAAATTTTTTTTACATTCGTTTAACGCAAAAAAAAAAATTATTACGCTTTTAAAATGCAACAGTTAACGCAAATAGTTATTTACATCACCATTTCATGACAGCCCATATATACGTATCCAGTATCCACACTTAATTACAGAGAACATCATGCATCTAACTGTACAACGTAGATAAATAAATTATGTCCGTATAGCACCGTATAAGTTAATATTACATTAGTTATTTAGCATTTCAATGTATGATCGAGTAATTCATATATATAATATATGACTTTGTACAAATTAAACACAAAGTCATTGGTTCAATGTTTTCATTCGATGAATGTTTTTCAGGGGTACAATAGCAAGCAATTAACCCAGAAATTAAAGAAAAGAAAACAAACAAAAAGTTGTTGACAGTCGCTCTCACAGCAGCGTCGCTTTTTTCTCAACTGACCAAACCAAACTAAACCAAACTATCACTCCTTTCTCTTATAACAGTTAAAAGACTTCGAAAGTCAAAATCTCGATCAGATCATCAAACCAAACCAACCAATGGCGAAATCTGCGATACTTGTGCTTTTCTTCTTGCTCTCTCTAGCGCCATGTCCGATTCTCTGCGACACGGCACACGATCTACTGGAGTCGTACGGCCTTCCCGCCGGACTCCTCCCTGACGCCGTGGAGAGCTACTCTTCCTCCGACGATGGGACCTTCGAGGTGCATCTCACCTCCTCCAAATGCTACGTGCACTTCCCTTCCAACCTCGTCTACTGCAGCTCCTCCATCAGAGGCAAGATCTCCTACGGCCGCATCTCCGACCTCTCCGGCATCCAGGCCAAGAAGTTCTTTGTCTGGGTCTCTGTCACCGAAATCGTGGCCCACCCCGATAAAGGCACCGTTGAGTTCCAGGCCGGATTCATCTCTGAATCTCTTCCCTATTCGGAATTCGAATCCATCCCGACCTGCCGCAATTCTCTCTCTGCCTTAGCCTCTTCATTTTAGTTAAGTACCTCACTTGTCTCACTTATAGCCAATCCAATCATTTCTTTTTCTTTACTTTCCCTTTTTAATATCATCAAGATAAGGGATCTGATCTCTATATATTTACTGGTAAACAACAACTGCAATTACGCAAGTTATGGTCGACTGAATTTTGTGAGATCTTTCAAGTTGGAACAATTTACACTGGGTGACATTTTTTCCCCATTATTGTTGTTGCATGTACCATACCTGAATGGATATGTACAATTTTAAGACCATTAGTCCAATGTTATGCATCTTTATAGAAAGATCCAGTTGGGGCCTGTACAACATTTCTTATTTTTCTTGTGTATCATGTAAACTTTATGGAACCAGTCAATGATTGAACTACTCGATGCTTCTCTTTTTTGGAGTTTTTTCTTGTTGATTTTCTTATCATCGTTGTGGTTGTCATCAGGACGACGGATTCAAGATATTCGTCCGGAATGATTAAGATTTATAATTTTTGTTTACAGAAAAAGATAAAATAAGTCAAATAAAATTGACAAATCGTATAAATGTACAAATTTATTTTGTAATTTTTTCTTGAGACGATGAATGTCCTTCCTTAAATACATGTAGGTATGCCTTTGGTTAACATAAAAATGATTAACATGCAATACTATATTTTAAAAATTATTAAAATATTATAAATTCATATTTTTAACATTTATTTATTATTTTAAGTTAAATTAGTAATGTTATAGTAATATGTATATGACACTCTTTTTCGTTCTATGCAACTATGCATGTTTAATTTGCTCAATAAATTAAGATTTAAGTTGCTAAATAAATTCTTCATATCAAAATCTCGTAAGAAATAAAATTTTGTGATTTTTAAAGTTTTCTTGCTATTTTCTAAATTTTTTTAAAACAATCCAGAAAATGACACTTTTAATATTAAATTCGAGTTTTTTTATTTATAAGATATCAAGGAAGTTCTAAAAATCACAAATTTGATTTCCTACAATATGTTGATATGAAGAGTTTATTGAGCAACTTAAATCTTAATTTATTGAGCGAATGCATCACCGCATAGAACGGAAGAGGATGTCCTATGCATATTACCAAAGCTTTGCTTAGGGATGGATTCAGGATTTTCGTCAGGGGGACAAGATTTATATTTTTCTAAGGAGGAGAAATGACGTAGATTTTTAAATATACACGATTATTTTGCAAAAAAAATTTGACAAAAAGTACAAATATACAAAATTATTTTGCAAAAAAAAATTCAGAGAACGGCACTTCCCAATGAGTACACTCCATCCGCCACCTACTTTGCTCTAATATTATATTCGTAATCACGTAAGTAATTTTATTTTTATTAAATTATCAGTATTTTTATTAAAATATGAACAACATAAAAATCTAATGATCGACCATGTCCCTTGAGGATATCCCTCCGTCCGTCGAGCGCACGTTTTTTAAAACACTGATCCATTGTGTTTTAGAGAAGTTTTATCCATCCATCTCCAAGTGAAACTAAGTCCTTCATCGCATAAGATACAGTTGTGGTAATAATAAAATATTGACATTTAATATACAGTTACCTGAAGTCGTAGACATTTGTGGGTATACTTTTTTACTTCTGTAAATCGAGTTCTATAAAAAAAAAAATAGAAAAAGATGGTGAAATATTATCATTATTAGCGTCGGCAGATTAAGGCCTGACAAGCCCAGACCTTATCCATCCATAGTTACATTTGAACATCAACTAGTCAACTATTATACAAAGAGTTGTTAAGAATTAGTTTTGCGTTTTATTTTGCCGTGATGTAATAAAAGCAAGAGATATTTGTTGTATTTGTTAAATACAATGTAAAATATAAATGATTTTTGTTGTTTTTAGTTAAACGCAACGTAGACGCATATGGTCATTTTCGTTACATTTATTTCGTATTACGTTTAGAAATCTACGATTTTGAAATAATTTGAAGTGCAGAGTAGAACTAGAAATATTCTGTAGAGACTTAAATGCTGCTTGTCCTAGAAGCGTTGTTTTGCTATCTCTTTTTCTCTTTGTCTCCTCCACTCTCTCTCTCTCAGACTGACATTTGACATGTCCTTCTCTCTCTCTTGCACGATGCCTCAGACATATCGTCGAATGAGATTTCAACTTGTCGACTCATGCGTGATGTGGCAATACAGTTTGTAATGATTTTGTTTGTCAAATAAGCTCAAATATAGACGGATATTGGCAATCTAACCCTATTTTCAACGTTAGTTGCCTTGTTTCCATTCATATAATGTACTTGATGATTTCAGAGCACTTGATCGTTCAAAATTCGAGAAGGGTTTAGATTTAGGTTGCGAGTAGCTAGGTGTCTGTGAGAAAATCTTTGAATGATTGGAGTATGGAAGCTCTCATCTGTGCTCATGACTGGTTGCGTGCTTCGGTCACGAGTAACCTCTCATTTCAGAGTTATTTCATCTATTAATATTTTTATTTCACTTAGTAACTTATATAATTACATTTTCTTCTTGTTTTTATGCAGAGAGTGATGGAAACGATGGTGATTCACTATTCTAGCGATGAAGCAGCAACATATGATTCCATCTTGTGCTAATTGAGAATGAAGCCTGAAGAAATGATCTATACCTTCAATGATGATGTAAATGTTTCATTGTTTTATTTCTTTTTAGTTTTTGTCATTGGCTGAAATAAGTCAAAACTGAGAAGGTAGTTTGAGAGCTAGATTGTAGTCTGGGTTGATTCCTTTTATGCTTCATGTTAGTTAGAAATTATTGCAAGTTGAAGTCGAAATCGATTGAACATGTAATATATGCTTGATTTGTGAAATGAAACTTTTGTAGTTTTCTCCATTTTTTTATTTTGCTGTGCATCGTTAGTAGCAAGTTAAACGTTTAAAAAAATAAACCTTTTTAACGTTTCTTATGTTTAACTAAACGCAAGAAAATTTTCCTACGTTTTTTAGAGACAACGTAAGACGCAAGAAAAATTATTACGTTCTTAAAACGCAACGTAAGACAGAAGAAAATATTTGCATGATCATTTCGTGTGTTTGACAACACTAACTATACACTTGCCCTTTTTTCCGTATAAAATAGCATAATTAAAGGCCAAAATACAATTGTATTTTGACGTGAATGTAAACTATATCTTTAGAGACAGAAATTAAAATATTGCGATTGCCCACGAGAAACATATAATTGTTTACACTTGACAGATCATCGGAGGCGGATTCAGAATTTTCGTTAGAAAGTTAAAATTTATACTTCTTTTAGGGAACAAAATGATGCAAAATTTTTAAATATATATGATTATTTTGCAAAAAAAAAATTGATAAATCGTACAAATACACAAAATTATTTTCAAAAAAGAGCACTTCCCCCACCCCGAGTACTCTACATCCGCCACTGCAGATCATGATATCTTCATTTATCACATTGAAACTCCATGGAGATTTCAGGACCTTAACAAATTATGTTGAAGATTCAACTCGATGTCTAAAAATAAATTTCATATGATTATTGTTCCGATCTAATTTTCAAATATTATGCCTTTATTGTTTTTCTTATTTTCAGTCAGTGAATCTATAGATATGTACTATTGTAAGTAATATAATCAATCCAATTTCATAACCGATCACCATCGTTTACAATAATGACCTTGCCAGAAGAAGCTCCATGTTTCAGTTATCATGGAACAAGTCCTTTTAGTGCAGCTCTTTTTTCATCAGTTTGCCTTCTTTTTTTTTCTTTTTGTATTTTATCATTCACTATTTTTCGTGCTATTACTTGACATATAGTTGAATTTACATTTGAAATGATCTCAAGAATACATGTTCTGTGAATGTCTTTATGGTTCACAACTTTTTGTCTACTTGCTGAAAGGATCTCAAGCTCGATGTCTCAATTCAGACATCAGTGGAACTTATAGATACAAGTTAAATAAATATCTACAGTAGAGATCTGCTTATTTTTACTATAACAGGAAAAGGAAATTAACCAGTCAGGAAATTTGACCTAGTTCATTTGGTAAATTACAATTATCAAACGTAAATTTTATATACATAATGTTGGAGAAACCGAATTCTCCAACTTCATACTAGCATATAAATCAAAGGAACATTGTAATGTTCAATTAAAGCTATTCCCTATCTGAATCCTTTGTTTTGATTAGAAACTTCTGTATACCAGTGTCAAAGATATTAAAAGGTGACCTTCTACCATTATTTGCTGTTGTTAAGTTACACCAAAAGGGGTTCTACTAAAGGCCTGGAACGCCGATGTTGGAGATTCATAGTATGAGTAACCACAATCGAAATGAAAGCACATACCAATGGAACTAGTCCTAAGCCAATTCTGTTAATTGAAGGAGTTAATCCCAAGATCAAATTGCTTTTCACATCTGGAGTAACTGCATACACCAAAAAACAAAACCAAAATGAGAAAAACAAGATTATGACCAACTTTATTTAAATGAATTTTTCATTGTAATTATAACTGAATTCTAACAAACAAGAAGGATATGAAGCTAGATTACAAAATGTGAATACAAAAATCAAATTTTCTAATTTCTAGCAACACTAATTATCAGAACAGGGAAGAAAGCAGGCGAGAAATTAATGTTATAGTCATTCACTTGGGGGTCTGTTATGTATGTTTTAGTTTCAAGAGGAAAGACATATACAACTAGGGATTTAAGATCATTTATAAGCAAATAAGCTCTAGGGTTTAGTGTCACCACCAATTGCATCCATCATCTTTGTTCATATGAACAATTAAAACTGGATGCTGGGTACAGGCTTCAATTTAAGCAATGGAAAACGAGCAAAACCTAAAAAAAGAAGGGAAAATCTGATCCATGCAGGCTTACGATGAAGCAGAAGAGAAAGTTGTTGTTACCTTGGTAGGACTCAAGAGCATACAAGGCAAGACCACATGAGAGCTTGTCTGCAAAGCTAAGAGAGCCGTACACAAAAGCGCAGCCGTTGAGATCCTCTCCAACCAGTATACTCTCCATGCTGATTGCCGTCACCTATGATACAACAACAAATCAGAAAAAAAAATTAGCTAACTGGATTTCGTACGTTCTAGCGCGGCAATTATATAAACAGACTTGAAGGGGCAAAAGAGGACGACACAGAGATAGTTACACAGACTTTGAAAGGGGCAAAAGATAACAATGCGACATGAATTACAGATTTCTAAGCGCAAAAGAGGACAAAAACTGCTTTGATTTCACGGGGTGCATAAAAATTTCCTTTCACTAAAAGCAGTTCAACTAATGGCTTAAATGTCTGAAGTTGATTTAATATGTAGGATTACTGCATGCTGGTACTGTTGCAGTACCAAATCTTTTCAGCATAGTAATTTACTGAAGCAAAAGAAAAATTATGAGAAGTTGGAGAACTCACTGTCATCAACGCGTTAGCAACTCCAATAGTAACTGACAAAGCGTACATGAAGTACTGTAATTCGCTGGGTAAAATAAAAATACCAGCACCAGAAATTATCCACAGTACTGCTCCAATCGTGAAGAAACTCTTAATTCGCCAACTAGACCATCTCATCTCCTACAAACAGTGAAAAAAAATCTCATACTACAAAACGAACATGTCATATTCAGTACAAATTTTGAAAAGATGAAAGTAATTAATCCGTCATACCTGTAGAATGATAGATATGATAAAGCTACAAACGTAAATAATTGCTGGAACCTGATAAACATAACAAGAAAACTATTTCAGCATCAACTGTATTAATCTTCAGCAGCTTAAATAATGGTACTAAATAAAAGTTTACCGTGGCCTTAGAAGATTGGCCCATTTCCAAGTCATTTATGACATAAAAAGCAAGAAGCGACTGGAACAAAAGAAAAGGTATAGTAGTTAGTACTCTGCTCGACATTTAAATGGTTAAAGATTGAGACAATTAGTGAAGTTATTAGGTCAATATATTGAGAGATGAGCATAGTGAAACCTGTGAAACATTGGTGACCAATCGAGTAAGCATGTAGACTAGAGCAACCTGGTAATATAAAGCCTTCTTGAACCAGTGAGTCCATGAAATTCTAGACACATTCTTACATTGAATCTGCTGTTTTAACCTATAAGGTGAGAAAGATTTGATAAATCAACAAAAACCTGCTATATAAATTATTTGGTTTTGGGTTTGGATCTGCATTTCTACAAAATTATGAATGCAAAATTTATAGTTTTAGGGTTTTTGCGGGCCCGTCTATCAGTTCTGCCCTCAGTTGGCTTTTGTTATGGGTTATGTTTGTTACGGCTGCTTTTGATTTCGTATACAATTTAGAAGAGTGATTACTTGACAATGGTTAT
>CAXKVX010004678.1:0-22045 GCA_964058865.1 Eleocharis quinqueflora
AACAGGATTCATATACCTCAATATTTCCTTTTCTTGCCTCTTTGCGGATGGGAATAGTTTTATTTGTGGAAGTAAGAATGATTCAGAAAATCCATGAGAACTCAAATTTCTTAGTAGATAACAAATATTTATAATTAATATATTAATATTCTATACTGAAATCATAATCTATAGTTAACCCCTCATTATCTGTACCTCTCAACTCATGACCTAGCAAAGAACAGCTTATTCCAAGATAACTGATCATTAATCTTCAATTATTTCAATACTAAACAACAAAAAAGATTCAAATTCAGTTTATTCCTCTGTCAAAATTGTTTCAGGCTTAATATCAGTTAAAACCCTACTAAAAACTTGATTTTACTAATATCCGAACTAAACAAGAGAGAGAGAGACTTGACGAACCTAAGATCAGGAGAAATATCCTTGAATTCAATGATGATTAAACGAGCTTGGGAGAACGATAGCGAGAAAAGAGTCGGCGGTGGGAGATGAAGAACGATATTGTGTAATCTAAAACAAAAACAAAACATATTGTGATTTAATCATATCCATCGAGAGAAGGTGGACGGTGTTGATCGCCCCCAATATAATTAAAAAAGATCTAATCCAGCGTCTCTAATCAGATTCTTTGTCACTAAATTATTTTGTATTTCTCATAAAGTTTGAAACAAATTTTCTACTTGTATCTTTATTGAAATTTATCAAAATTACAAATTTCAACATTATTACTATTTTTTGTTTTCAATAATTGTTAATAAAGTTTTAATAATTACTACTGTTAATATTATTCATATTTGTTTTAATAATTATTATTAATCTTTTTTTAAAACTTCTTACTTTTATATTTAATTGTAAAACTTCTTAGTATTAATAATTACTACTATTAATATTATTCATATTATAATATTTTATTACTAATATTCAGTAATAATTTTATTAATATTATCATTACTATTACGATCATGAGTATTAATAATTACTACTATTAATTTTATTCATATTATAATATTTTTTACTAATTCTATTCGTTGTAATAATTACTATTAATAATATTATTAATATTTCTTTTCTTATACTTCTTAGTTTTATATTTAATTGTAAAACTTCTTAGTATTAATAATTACTACTATTCATATTATTCATATTATAATATTTTATTACTTATATTCAGTAATAATTTTGTTAATATTATCATTACTATTACAGTCATAAGTATTAATAATTACTACTATTAATGTTATTAATATTATAATGTTTTTTTTACTAATTTTATTTGCGTTAATAATTACTAGTAATATTATCAATAATCTTTTTTTCTTAAACTTCTTAGTTTTATATTTAATTGTAAAACTAATATTACTATACACATGATAATTTTTAGTAGTTCATTAAGAGCGCAAGTAATACTTGCACCCTTAAATACCTGAGCCCCAATTCTGAAAAAGCACTGCAAAGGTGCCTGAGAATCAGCAAAATAACATAATCTTTTTAAGGGTGCAAGTATTACTCTGTGAAACTTTTAGGGTACATTTGGCCCTATATGTTGAAATTTTTCGATCCTTGACCCTCTATGAAAATTTTCCTATTTTTTGTGTTAATGAACATCTCCAGTTCATATGAAATGGATTGTACATACAGCTTTCATTTGCAGGAAACAAATTTCAAAAGTCAAAAGTAACAGAAGTTTAACAAATAGATCAAATACTCCAAACAATTTCACCAACGGATAAGAGCGCAAGTAACCCCTAAATTTTTTCACTTTTCCTACATTCCCACACTTTCTCCCTGCTTTTTCTTGTGGGGCACAGTTGTCTACTAAATTTAGGAGAGCAAGTAATAGTTGCGTCCCTAAGCTTGTTAGACACATGGGATTTTTTTTATTTTGTTAATATTTACATCATAAAAAATATATTTTGGTAATGTTTATTTTATTTGATTTGAGATAATAATAATATAAGAATAAAAACAAGATAGGAATAATAAAAAATAATAATAAGAATAATATTAAAAAATGTAAAAATATATTAATGATACTAATTATAATAATAGAAGTAACAATGATATTAATAAAGTAGTAATAATATTTGTTTGTTAATATCACAAATGATTGGCATAAAAACAATATCACACTTTTTTGGATAAGTATAATGTTTAGTCCATATCTTACGAGAAATAAGAATGATCTAGTGGTAGAGGTGATGGTTTAGAGGCGCTGAGTTAAGAGAGTTTGTGTGTTCGATTTTCACTAGACCGTTCTTTTTTTTTAGATTATTTCGAAGCGCAAATATTACTTGCGCCCCTGGTGTGTGAAGTTGTTGTAGAAATCTCCAGAGAAATTCCATATTTGAATGCCTCTTAGGGACGTAAGTAACACTTGCGTCCCTAGATTCTTAGCACCGACCCACATGACAACGAGAGTAACATTTAGGAGCATAAGTAATACTTGCGACTCTAGATGATTTTCAAAAAAACTGAGCTGAGTCTTTTTACACCTATGGTACTGTACTCCTATCTTAAATAACTAACTAGCAAACAACAAACAAGTTCTTAAATTACTATCTTAAATTACTGACTAATAAACTCACAAGCAAACTCACACAAATTAAGCTAAAATTAATTGTCTTCACAAGCAAACTCACACAAATTCTTAGCTAAAATTAAACTAACAAGTTCTTCCATAAAGAAAAAACTAACATCCTCTTGTAAACACAATAAACAAGTTCTCAAAAAAAATCATCCATCCCTACCATGCCGAGTACAATCGCGATCGCGACCGCAGTTATCATAAGCAGATGAAGTATAAGTTGTTGGTGCTCTAACCTGCCTAATAGTGCGTCTTAATGGCACCAAATCATCTTCTTCTTGCTTCAAGTTCGTGGTTTGGCTCGAAGATCCAAATTGAAACTCGGTCGCACGCGATTATTGTCCCTCCTCAGCATGCAATCCTTGGCATGACGCCGCTTGTGATCCTTGGCCTATCTCTCATACATTGTCCTGCAATAGGTGTGAGTACGTAGGGTGAAATAGTGGTACCTCGGGCATTTGACTTGCACGCTCGCTGTCAGCTAATTGATATAACCACTCGTACTGGCAGGGTTAAACACACAAACCCTCTGCTAGCGATGGTTCCAAATCCTCCTGACACAGTCCATGCTCCATCATCAATTTCCTAAAGATGATTCCCTGGTTGACGTCTTCCATGTTTTTCCGACAAGTTCTAAGAGCTTTTTTTCGCAAAAGCTCTTATGGCATTATTTGCATTGTTGGCCATAACACCAATTACTTCTCTTGTCAAAGTAATATTACGAAGCACCTTGAAATAAAATTGAGTTTAGTACTTTAGTTTATTTGACCAAATAAAAAATTGTCTTCAATTACTGTTCGTTGCACTACTTCGTCTCACATGGTAAAAGTTTTTTCGATACCATGTGGTGGTGGTGCTAGCAGGTTGTACGCATCTCGAGCAGTTGACTCGCACTAGTACCGTTCGCATTCCTTCACGGTTGAACCACGCCAAGCACAAATCTTGCTCGAAGTGGATAGTATTTTACAACTGATTCACCTATATATCAATATAAGTGGCATGGTATGCTGGCCACTCGTGGTTCATGGTCTTCTTGTTATGAGACACCGTATGAAAACGGTCCTATTCAGGTGGCAACAATGAAGGTGACACTTCTTGGTGGAATCCGAACTATCGAGCAATCCTTTATGAATTTAGCACTACACAATCCAGAAGCAAATGGGAGACCCTTTGAAATAGAATATATTATGATGGTCTTCCTCATTACATATTGGGGGCAAAAATGCCATAACATCTTCTTCATAAGATCACCACTTTGCATCGTCCGGATGGATTCTCGAAACACCACCTACATAGTGTAATATATAACTTATTTATGTTGGAACCGGGGGGGGCTTAATTTTAAGCAATTCTAGAAATACCGAGGTCTAATTGGCAATTGCAATGAAGTTTTAACAATTCAAACACAAGCAATTTCTAAACAAAATTAATAATGAAATTAAAGAGAAGAGTTTAGAAAATGCAAACAAAGCAATCCAAGAGACACAAGGATTTTAACGGAGTTCGGATATTGACGATCCTAGTCTCCGGGACTCCCGACCCCCCGACACGGTAACAAGGTCGAGCCGATTCACTATACAACACAAGTGAATTTACAACTTCGGAATTGGAGCTCTCTTACACACACTGGTGGAGCACCAACCCTAACACGGGGTGTCGAACTCGGTCTCGCTTACACACACCGGTGGAGAACCGAGCCAACGAAAAACAAAGTAACAAAAAAATACAATCGAATAGATAATAAGATAATAAACACTCAACACAATCTCTCTAAGAATTTAGAATAATTTAGAACAATGAGATTGAATCTTTGAGCTAAGGTTTGGCTATGTGTTTTAAGCTCAACAATGGTGGAACTAAAGGTTTTGCAATGTAGGATTAGTTGGAGAGGACGGGGGGTGAAGGGTCTCTTTTATATATAGCTTGAAACACTTGCATTCTTGGCTGAAATTCAATTAAAACGTTATATAACTGTCCAAAACGTTACATAACGTTTTTCCCTAGAATTGGACCGTTGGAGCTGTCAGAATTCGACCGTTATATTGTCCAGATATTTTCCGAAACGTTATATAACGTTCTAAAACGTTACATAACGTTTTGGCAACTTTAAGGCACATGTTCTACCAATTTTGTGCCTATTTCAAACGTTACAGAACGAAAAAAAATTTCCGAAACGTTATATAACTTGCTAAAACGTTATATAACGTTTTGGCTGTTCATTTCAATCTTCAGTCTTGAAATAGTCATAACTTTTGATCCGTAGCTCCGATTTCAGTCATTTTCGAAGTGTTGGAAAGGTCTTGATGAACTCTACACTTGTTCTCAAATTATCACTTGGATTTTCCAAACTTTTCTTCTTTGATTTTTGCATTTAAGTCCCTACAATTAAACTTAATACACAAGAAATGGTTAAATTCAATTTGGTTTTGCAAATCAAACAAACTTAGGAAAGTTTGAGTCAACAATCTCCCCCTTTTGTTGATTTGCAAAACCTTAAACATATGTGCCAAAATAATTTTCAATTTGATTTCAATATGGCACATATGGTTTATGTGCCCAAATAATTTTCAATTTGATTTCAATATGACACATATGATTTCTCCCCCTTTTGAAAATCAAACAAAAGGTGCATCTTAAAATTTTAAATTTAAAGCAATGCTCCCCTCAATTTGATAATTCTCCTTCAATTAAATGCACAATTATAATTTAGCAACAAGGCTCCCCCTCAATTTGTGCATTTCCTAGTAATCAATTATTCAACCCTAAATGAGAATTTTCTAAAAGTTTTGCGGAAGCGTATTTTTATTAGGGCTAACAATTATATGACCTTGTTTGAGTTTGATTGAGTTATTTAAGGCACAATTCACACAAAATTTTGCTCTCCCTAAATATATGACAATTAGTATAAGGGGGTTTAATTCACAAATTTTCTAAATTTGCCCTTTAGGCACCCAAGCAATCCTTGGTTGGTTGCTTCCCTTCCTAAGGGTGCACTCTAGTGAAATGTGGCCATGCTTGCAACAATAGTTGCATATGGCACATGTTGGAGGATTACCGTTTGCATTTAACACGTTTGCCTTCACAAACCTTGTGTGGTAATCGTTTCTCAATTGTTGTGCCTTGTTGTTCGATTGGTACACAAAATTGAAGTTTGGCTTAGGCACAAGCTTTGGTTGAGACACAATCTTTGGTTTTTGATTGTGTCTCAAACCATATTGGGCAATTGTATGGCGTTTTGGTTCATATGCCCAACCATTTGGTCCCCTTAAATATGCATTGTTGGACCATGAAGGGTTGAAATACCTAGGTACCGATTTGGGTTTGGCATGGCTTCCATTGTTGAACCGATACCTAAATGCATGATTCGGTTTATTATCCTTCTTTGGGACATTTGCATATTTGTTCTTGTATTTTCCCTCATTGTTAGAGCTTTTGGGTTCTTTGGATGGCAATTTAGAAGATGAACTCTTCTTATACCCTAGACCCAATTTTACATGAGGCTTTTGTCCCTCATATGTTTTGCTCAACTCAATTTTAGTGCTATTATTCAAGGCACTAGAGGATTTTAATGCTTTATTTTCGACTTCTAGGGTTTGTACTTTAGAATTCAATAACCCAATTTCCCTTAATTGAGTTTCGCAATTCTTTTCCATTTTTGCAAGATTTTGCATTTTTAGCTCATAATCTTTAACCTTAGATTCAAGCTCAAACATTTTGCATTTTAATTCCTCAATTGTGTCATTTTGAGCATTACAACAAGGGTTATTTAGTTTAGATAATGCATTTTCTAATTCATTTCTTGATGATATTGATGTTGCATTATCCATAATATTTAAAATTGAGGTAGAGTCTACCTCACTAGCTCGGCACGATGACGTTGAGCATTCCAACTCTTCATTTCGCACCACCGACTTGCCCTTTAATTTGGCTATGTAGCTAGTTGAACATGTCGGTTCATCTTCCTCTTCCTTTGAAGGAGTTGCTTCATCATCTCCTTTACTACAATTTTCAAAAATTGATTCTTGAAATGTTAAATCGGTACCTTTTGAAATTGACTTACAATCAAAATGTTTTAGAAGAGTATTCCAAATTTCAAAGGCACTTTCAAAATCAACTCCATCCATTATTTCAAATATGGACTCATCAATGGAGATAAGTAAGATATTAATGGCATAGAGATTTTCTCTATTTTTGTTTTTGCAATTTTCTTTTATCTCTACCACATCCCAAATCTCAATGGTTTTCAAATAAAGTGTCATTGATGATTTCCAAAATGAAAAATTTTGGCAATTTTGACCAAATATTGGGGGTTTCTCAATATGAATTGAGGATGCCATTTTGGACCTTTACTTCTAATTAAATTTTACTCTAATTAGCAAGTTCAACTTGCTCTGATACCAATTTGTTGGAACCGGGGGGGCTTAATTTTAAGCAATTCTAGAAATACCGAGGTCTAATTGGCAATTGCAATGAAGTTTTAACAATTCAAACACAAGCAATTTCTAAACAAAATTAATAATGAAATTAAAGAGAAGAGTTTAGAAAATGCAAACAAAGCAATCCAAGAGACACAAGGATTTTAACGGAGTTCGGATATTGACGATCCTAGTCTCCGGGACTCCCGACCCCCCGACACGGTAACAAGGTCGAGCCGATTCACTAGACAACACAAGTGAATTTACAACTTCGGAATTGGAGCTCTCTTACACACACTGGTGGAGCACCAACCCTAACACGGGGTGTCGAACTCGGTCTCGCTTACACACACCGGTGGAGAACCGAGCCAACGAAAAACAATGTAACAAAAAAATACAATCGAATAGATAATAAGATAATAAACACTCAACACAATCTCTCTAAGAATTTAGAATAATTTAGAACAATGAGATTGAATCTTTGAGCTAAGGTTTGGCTATGTGTTTTAAGCTCAACAATGGTGGAACTAAGGGTTTTGCAATGTAGGATTAGTTGGAGAGGAAGGGGGGTGAAGGGTCTCTTTTATATATAGCTTGAAACACTTGCATTCTTGGCTGAAATTCAATTAAAACGTTATATAACTGTCCAAAACGTTACATAACGTTTTTCCCTAGAATTGGACCGTTGGAGCTGTCAGAATTCGACCGTTATATTGTCCAGATATTTTCCGAAACGTTATATAATGTTCTAAAACGTTACATAACGTTCTGGCAACTTTAAGGCACATGTTCTGCCAATTTTGTGCCTATTTCAAACGTTACAGAACGAAAAAAAAAATTCCGAAACGTTATATAACTTGCTAAAACGTTATATAACGTTTTGGCTGTTCATTTCAATCTTCAGTCTTGAAATAGTCATAACTTTTGATCCGTAGCTCCGATTTCAGTCATTTTCGAAGCGTTGGAAAGGTCTTGATGAACTCTACACTTGTTCTCAAATTATCACTTGGATTTTCCAAACTTTTCTTCTTTGATTTTTGCATTTAAGTCCCTACAATTAAACTTAATACACAAGAAATGGTTAAATTCAATTTGGTTTTGCAAATCAAACAAACTTATGAAAGTTTGAGTCAACAATTTATAATATAAAATTATTAATAATTCAATAAAATATAAATTACTACTTCATTTAAGAATATAACATTATTGGTGTCAAAATGATACCTATAGAGTGTGATGCTCCTGTGAGGTTCGTCTTCATAGTTGTGCTTGGTCCTTCCCACTTATCATGTATGGCATATCATTGGGTAAATGTTTTGTCTTCGGTCGTCCAATAAGTAATTATGTCCAAACCAACATATGCAACAACATCAACGGGCCCCCAATTTGTTTAGTCTTGTCGGATGCATCACATAGAGCACAATATATACGTGCAAGCCCGCTGAGCCCCAACTTTATATGTCGGATCAATAATATTTCTCAAGAACTAAATGTACATCATTTGAATATATCCGAATTGGTCCAAAAACATGATACAGGAGAACAAGTCCAACATGTATACTCGTGCATACATGTTAATCTCTTCGGGTGGGGCATTGTATGGTAAACAGACAGTGAGATGTCATTTGTCATTAGGTCCTTGTCTCGGATGCTATCATGGTCTGCGCAACCAATCTTTGACCATGTAAAACTGACCCGATTGCCTCCAAAAGGCGTGCTAATCAATTCGACCAGACATTTCCAACACATCATCATCCTATTTTTTCATCAACATATTCTATTATTGGTAATTTGTCAATCGGTAAACCCCACAAAATCACCACATCTTCTAAGGTTATAATCATGTGGAGCACTTAGAGTGGTATTTTATGCTTCTTCGTGGTAGTTTAGTGAATGTCTACCACACTTAAATGAAGTACTCCAAGAAGAAACACTTCTTGTATTAGGCGATGATGCTTTAGTTTTATTCTAATGTTTCCACCCATAAAGGAAGTAATAAGATCTGAAACACTTATCGTAGTAGAATAAAATGCTTTGTGGTATTTTCTTTAATGGTTACCACCCTTAAATGAAGTCATCAGACATAAAGCACCTAGAGTGGTAATCTTTGCTCCTTGGTATTTTAGTGAAAGGTTATCATCCTTAAATGAAGTATTCGAAGAACAAACACTTCTCATAGTTGGCTATGATACTTTGTGGGGTTTTCTTGAAATGTTATCATCCTTAAATGAAGTAATCTGATATAAAACACTTATCGTAGTAGAATAAAATGATTTGTGGTGTTTTATTGATTGTCTATCACTCATAAATGAAGTACTCAGACATGAAGCATATGAAGTTGTATTCTATGTTTCTTCGTGGTGTTTTAGTGTATGGTTACAACACTTAATTGAAGTACTATGATCAGAAATTCTTATCGTAGTAAGATATGATGTTTTGTGTAGTTTTCTTGATTGGTTACAACCCATAAATGTACTTAGATCGAAACACTTCTCGTAGTATGATAAGATGTTTTGTTGTGTTTTCTTGACTGATTACCACCCATAAATAAAGTACTCATACAAGAAACATTTCTCGTAGTAGGATCAGATGCTTTGTGGTGTTTTCTTGATTGTTACCCACAAATGATGTACTCGGACATGAAGCACATAGAGTGGTATTCTATGCTTCAACGTGGTGTTTCAGTGAATGGTTACCACCATTAAGTGAAGTACTCGAAGAAGAAATACTTCTCGTGGTAAGCTATGTGGCTTTCTGAAGTTTTCTTGTAACATTACCACTCATAAATAAAGTAATCTGACCTGAACTACTTCTCGTGGTAGGATAAGATGCTTTGTGGTGTTTTCTTGAATGTTCACAACCCGTAAATGAAGTGCTTCGATCAGAAACACTTCTGGTAGTAGGACATGATGCTTTGTGGTGTTTTCTTTAATGGTTACCACCTTTAAATGAAGTACTCAAAGAAGAAAATACTTCTCGTAGTACGCGATGAGGCTTTGTGTTGTTTTCTTGAATGGTTACAATTCGTAAATTTACTTAGATCACAAACACTTCTCGTAGTAGGATAAATTTTTTTGTGGTGTTTCTATAATGGTTACCACCCTTAGATGAAGTACTCGGACATGAAGCACCTAGAGTGATAATCTTTGCTCCTTCGTGGTAGTTTAGTGAATGACTACCACACTTAAATGAAGTACTATAAGAACAAACACTTCTTGTATTAGGCTATGATGCTTTCTGGAGTTTTCTTCAAATATTCCCACCCATAAATGAACTAATCAGATCTGAAACACTTCTCATAGTAGGATCAAATGCTTTGTGGTGTTTTTTTTAATGGTTGCCATCCTTAAATGATGTACTCGAACATGAAGCACCTAGAGTAGTAATCTTTGCTCCTTCGTGGTGTTTTAGTGAAAGGTTACCACCGTTAAATGAAGTATTCCAAGAACAAACACTTCTCGTAATTGGCTATGATGCTTTGTGTGGTTCTCTTGAAACATTACACCCATAGATGAAGTAATCTGATGTGAAACACTTCTCGTAGTAGGATAAGATGATTTGTGGTGTTTTCTTGATTGTTTAAAACCCATAAATGAAGTATTGAGATCTTAAAAACATAGAGATGTATTCTATATTTTCCTTGTGGTGTTTTAGTAAGGGTTACAACACTTAAATAAAGTACTCAGAGAAGAAACTTTTCTCAAAGTAAGATATGATGCTTTGTAGATTTGTCTTGCAAGGCTACCACTAATAAATGAAGTACTGTGATCAGAAACACTTCCTATAGTACGATAAGATGTTTTGTGCTGTTTTTTTAATGGTTACCACCATTAAATAAAATACTCGAAGAAGAAACACTTCTTGTAGTTGGTTATGAGGCTTTGTATAGTTTTTTTTGAAACATTACCACCCTTAAATGAAGTAATCTGATCATAAACACTTTCCGTAGTAGGATAAGATGCTTTGTGGTGTTTCCTTGGTTGTTTACTGCCCATAAATGAAGTACCGGACATGATGCACTTAGAGTGGTATTCTATACTTCTTCGAGCTGTTTTAGAGAATAATTACCCCTCTTAATGAAGTACTCGAAAAAGAAACACTTCTTGTACTAGGCTTGTGGATTTTTCATGAAACCCATAAATGGCTACCACACTTCTCGCACTTAGAGTAGTATTCTTCTTCGTGGTAGTTTAGTGAATGGCTACCAAATTTAAATGATGTAGCCCAAGAAGAAACACTTCTTGTATTAGGCTATGATTTTTTGTGGAGTTTTTTTGCTAATGTTTCCACCCATAAATGAAGTAGTCAGTTAAGAAACACTTCTCGTGGTAGAATAAGATGCTTTGACATGTTTTCTTGATTGTTTACATCCCACAAATGATATACTCGTAAAAGAAACACTTCTCATAGTAGACTTGTAGAGTTTTCATGAAAGTTAACCATAAAAGAAGTACTCAGGTCAGAAACACTTCTAGTAGTATGATATGATGTTTTCCGGTGTTTTCTTGAAAGGTCACCATAAATGAAGTATTCTGTTCAGAAACACTTCTCGTAGTAAGATAAAATATTTTTTGGTGTTTTTTGAAAGGTTACAACCTGTAAATCTACTTAGATCAGAAACACTACTTGTAGTAGGATAAGAACCTTTGTGGTATTTCCTAGACTGATCACCACTCATAAATGAAGTACACGAAAATGAAGCACTTAGAGTGGTATTCTATTCATCTTCGTGGTGGTTTAGTGAATGGCTACCTCACTTAAATGAAGAAGTCCACGAAAAACACTTCTTGTATTAGGTTATGATTCTTTGTGGAGTTTTCTTCAAATATTCCCACCCATAAATGAAGTAACCAGATCAGAAACACTTCTCGTAGTAGGATAAAATTCTTTGTGATATTTCCTTAATGGTTACTTCCGTTAAATGAAGTACTTAGTTAAGAAACTATTCTCGTGGTATGATAAGATGCTTTGATGTGTTTTCTTGATTGTTTACCACCCACTAATGATGTAGTCGGACATCAAGCACATAGAATGGTATTCTATGCTTTTTCGTGGTGTTTTAGTGAATGGTTACCACCATTAAATGAAGTAATCGAAGAAGAAATACTTTTGTAGTAAGCTGTGAGGCTTTGTGAAGTTTTATTGAACGTTACCACTCATAAATGAAGTAATCTGATCTGAACTATTTCTCGTTGTAGGATAAGATGCTTTGTAGTGCTTTTTTTGAATGTTTACATCCCACAAATAAAGTACTCTAATCAGAAACACTTCTCGTAGTATGATATCATGCTTTGTGGTTTTTTTGAAAGGTTACGTAGCAGGATAAGATGCTTTGTGGTGTTTTCTTGTTTGTTTAGCTCCCACAAATGATGTACTCAGAAAAGAAGCACATAAAGTGGTAATCTATGCTTCTTCGTGGTGTTTTTGTGAATGGTTATCATCATTAAATGAAGTACTCGAAGAAGAAATACTTCTCGTGTTAAGCTATGAGGCTTTCTGAAGTTTCCTTGTAACATTACCACTCATAAATGAAGTAATCTGATTTGAACTACTTCTCGTAGTAGGATAAGATGCTTTGTCGTGTTTTCTTGAATGTTCACAACCCGTAAATGAAGTACTCCGATCAGAAACACTTCTCATAGTAGGACATGATTCTTTTCGGTGTTTTCTTAATTGTTTACCTCTCACAAATGATGTACTCGGACATGAAGCACATAGAGTGGTTTTATATGCTTCTTCATGTTATTTTAGTGAATGGTTTCCACCATTAAATGAAGTACTCGAAGAAAAAAATACTTCTCGTAGTAAGCTATGAGTCTTTGTGAAGTTTTCTTGAATATTACCACTCATAAATATGAAGTAATCTGATATAAACTACTTCTCGTAGTAGGATAAGATGCATTGTAGTGCTTTCTTGAATGTTTACAACCCACAAGTGAAGTACTCTGATCAAAAACATTTCTCGTAGTATGATATGATGATTTATGGTGTTTTTTTAATGGTCACCACACATAAAAGATGTATTCTGATCAGAAACGCTTCTCGTAGTAGGTTAAGAGACTTTGTGATGTTTTCTTGATTGTTTAGCTCCCACAAATGATGTACTCGGACATGAAGAACATAGAGTGGTATTCTATGATTCTTCGTGGTGTTTTAGTTAATGATTACCAACATTAAATGAAGTACTCGAAGAAGAAATACTTCTCGTAGTAAGCTATGAGGCTTTGTGAAGTTTTCTTGAACGTTACCACTCATAAATGAAGTAATATGATCTGAACTATTTCTCGTAGTAGGATAAGATGCTTTGTAGTGCTTTCCTGAATGTTTATAACCCACAAATGAAGTACTCTGATCAGAAACACTTCTCGTAGTATTCTATCATGCTTTGTGGTGTTTTCTTGAATGTTTTTAATCGACAAATGAAGTACTCCGATCAGAAACACTTCTCGTAGTAGGATAAGATGCTTTGTGGTGTTTTCTTGATTGTTTAGCTCCCACAAATGATGTACTCAGACAAGAAGCACATAGAATGATATTCTATTCTTTTTCGTGGTGTTTTAGTGAATGGTTACGACCATTAAATGAAGTACTCGAAGAAGAAATAATTCTTGTAGTAGGAAAATATACTTTGTGGTGTTTTCTTGAAAGTTTATAATCGACAAGTGAAGTATTCGGATCAGAAACACTTCTCGTTGTAGGATAAGATGCTTTGTGGTATTTTTTTTCTTTAATGGTTACCACCATTAAATGAAGTACTCGAAGAAGAAACACTTCTCGAAGTCGGTTATGAGGCTTTGTGTAGTTTTCTTGAAATGTTACCACCCATTAATGATGTAATCCGATCAGAAACACTTCTCGAAGTTGGATAAGATCATTTGTGGTGTTTTCTACACTGATTACCGCCCATAAATGAAGTATCCGAATAAGCACTTATAATGGTATTCTATTCTTCATCGTGGTAGTTTAATGAATGGTTACCACAATTAAATGAAGTAGACCCAGAAGAAACACTTTTTGTGTTAGGCTATGATTCTTTGTGGAGTTTTATTCAAATGATCCCACCCATAAATGAAGTAATCAGATCAGAAACACTTCTCGTAGTAGGATAAAATGCTTTGTGGTATTTCCTTAAAGGTTACCACCGTTAAATGAAGTACTCAGTTAAGAAACACTTCTCGTGGTTGGATAAGATGCATTGAGGTATTTTCTTGATTATTTACTTCCCACAAATTATGTACTCGGACATGAAGCACGTAGAGTAGTATTCTATGCTTATTCGTGGTATTTTAGTGAATGGTTATCATCATTAAATGAAACCCGAAGAAAAAATACTTCTCGTAAGCAGCTATGAGGCTTTGTGAAGTTCTCTTGAACGTTACCACTAATAAATGAAGTAATCTGATCTGAACTATTTCTCGTAGTAGGATAAGAAGCTTTGTAGTGCTTTCATGAATGTTTACAACCCACAAATGAAGTACTATGATCAGAAACAATTCTCGTTGTACGCTATCATACTTTGTGGTGTTTTCTGAAAGGTTACCATCCATAAATGAAGTATTCTGATCAGAAACACTTCTCGTAGCAAGATAAGATGCTTTGTGGTGTTTTCATGATTGTTTAGGTCGCTCAAATTATCTACTCAGACAAGAACCACATAGAATGATATTCTATTGTACTTCATGGTGTTTTAGTGAATGGTTACCACCATTAAATGAAGTACTCGAAGAAGACATACTTCTCGTAGTAGGATAAGATATTTTATGGTGTTTTATTGAATGTTTATAATCGACAAATGAAGTACTCTGATCAGAAACACTTCTCGTAGTAGGATAATATGCTTTTAGGTGTTTTCATGATTGTTTACCTCGCACAAATGATGTACTCGAACATGAAGCACATAGAGTGGTATTCTATGCTTATTCGTGGTGTTTTAGTGAATAGTTACTACCATTACAAGAAGTACTCGAAGAAGAAATACTTCTCGTAGTAAGCTATGAGGCTTTGTGAAATTTTCTTGAACGTTACCACTCATAAATGAAGTAATTTGATCTGAACTATTTATCGTAGTAGGATAAGATGCTTTGTAGTGCTTTCCTGAATGTTTACAACCCACAAATGAAGTACTCTGATCAGAAACACTTCTCGTAGTATGCTAGCATGCTTTGTGGTGTTTTTTTTGAAAGGTTACCATCCATAAATGATGTATTCTGATCAGAAACACTTCTCGTACCAAGATAAGCGGCTTTGTGGTGTTTTCTTGATTGTTTAGCTCCCACAAATGATGTACTCAGACAAGAAGCACATAGAATGATATTCTATTCTTCTTCGTGGTGTTTTAGTGAATGGTTTCCACCATTAAAAGAAGTACTCGAAGAAGACATACTTCTCGTAGTAGGAAAAGATACGTTGTGGTGTTTTCTTGAATGTTTATAATCGACAAATTAAGTACTCGAAGAAGAAACACTTCTCGAAGTCGGTTATGGAGCTTTGTGTAGTTTTCTTGAAATGTTACCACTCATTAATGATGTAATCCGATCAGAAACACTTCTCGTAGTAAGATAAGATACTTTGTGGTATTTTCTTGAAAGATTACAACCCGTAAATCTACTTAGATCAGAAACACTACATAGTAGGATAAGATAATTTGTGGTGTTTTCTAGACTGATTACCGCTCATAAATGAAGTATCAGAATATGAAACACTTATAATGGTATTCTATTCTTCATCGTGGTAGTTTTAGTGAATGGCTACCACACTAAAATGAAGTAGTCCAGGAAGAAACACTTCTAGTATTAGGTTATGTTTCTTTGTGGAGTTTTAATCAAATGTTCCCACCAATAAATGAAGTAATCAGATCAGAAGGTTATGTTTTATTCAAATGTTCCCACCCCTAAACCCTAAACCCTAAACAATTCTCATTGTAGGAAAAATGCTTTGTGGTATTTCCTTAAAGGTTACCATCGTTAAATGAAGTACACAGTTAAGAAACACTTTTCGTGGTTGGATAAGATGCTTTGAGGTGTTTTCTTGATTGTTTACATGAAGTACTCGAAAAAGAAATACTTCTCGTAGTAAGCTATGAGGCTTTGTGAAATTTTCTTGAACGTTACCACTCATAAATGAAGTAATCTGATCTGAACTATTTATCGTAGAAGGATAAGATGCTTTGTAGTGCTTTCCTGAATGTTTACAACCCACAAATGAAGTACTCTAATCAGAAACACTTCTCGTAGTATGCTATGATGCTTTGTGGTGTTTTTTTTAAAGGTTACCATCCATAAAAGAAGTATTATGATCAGAAACACTTCTCGTAGCAGGATAAGATGCTTTGTGGTGTTTTCTTGAATGTTATTAATCGACAAATGAAGTACTCTGATCAGAAACACTTCTCGTAGTGGGATAATATGCTTTGAGGTGTTTTCATGATTGTTTACCTCCCATAAATGATGTACTCGGACATTAAGCATGTAGAGTGGTATTCTATTCTTATTCGTGGTGTTTTAGTGAATGGTTACCACCATTACATGAAGTACTCGAAGAAGAAATGCTTCTCGTAGTAAGCTATGAGGCTTTGTGAAATTTTTTTGAACGTTACCACTCATAAATGAAGTAATCTTATCTGAACTATTTATCGTAGTAGGATAAGATCCTTTGTAATGCTTTCCTGAATGTTTACAACCCACAAATGATGTACTCTGATCAGAAACACTTCTCGTAGTATGCTATGATGCTTTGTGGTGTTTTTTTTAAAGGTTACCATCCATAAAAGAAGTATTCTGATCAGAAACACTTCTCGTAGGAGGATAAGATGCTTTGTGGTGTTTTCTTGAATTAATGTTATTAATCGACAAATGAAGTACTCCGATCAGAAACACTTCTCGTAGTAGGATAATATGTTTTGAGGTGTTTTCATGATTGTTGACCTCCCACAAATGATGTACTCGGACATGAAGCACATAGAGTGGTATTCTATGCTTATTCGTGGTGTTTTAGTGAATGGTTACCATCATTACATGAAGTACTTGAAGAAGAAATAAATCTCGTAGTAAGCTATGAGGCTTTGTGAAGTTTTCTTGAACGTTGCGACTCATAAATGAAGTAATCTGATCTGAACAATTTATCGTAGTAGGATAAGATGCTTTGTAGTGCTTTCCTTAATGTTTACAACCCACAAATGGAGTACCCTGATCAGAAACACTTCTCATAGTATGCTATCATGCTTTGTGGTGTTTTTTTTTATAGGTTACCATCCATAAATGAAGTAATCTGATCAGAAACACTTCTCGTAGCAGGAAAATATGCTTTGTGGTGTTTTCTAGATTGTTTAGCTCCCACAAATGATGTACTCGGACATGAAGCACGTAGAGTGGAATTCTATGATTCTTCGTGGGGTTTTAGTGAATGGTTACCACCATTACTTGTAGTACTCGAAGAAGAAATACATCTCGTAGTAAGATAGGAGGCTTTGTGAAGTTTTCTTGCACGTTACGACTCATAAATGAAGTAATCTGATCTGAACTATTTCTTGTAGTAGGATATGATGCTTTGTAGTGCTTTCCTGAATGTTTACAACCCACAAATGAAGTACTCTGATCAGAAACACTTTTCGTAGTAAGATAAGTGGCTTTTGTGGTGTTTTTTTTATTGTTTAGCTCCCCCAAATGATGTACTCAGACAAGAAGCACATAGAATGATATTCTATTCTTCTTCGTAGTGTTTTAGTGAATGGTTTCCACCATTAAATGAAGTACTCGAAGAAGACATACTTCTCGTAGTAGGAAAAGATACGTTGTGGTGTTTTCTTGAATGTTTATAATCGACAAATTAAGTACTCGAAGAAGAAACACTTCTCGAAGTCGGTTATGGAGCTTTTTGTAGTTTTCTTGAAATGTTACCACCCATTAATGATGTAATCCGATCAGAAACACTTCTCGTAGTAGGATAAGATACTTTGTGGTATTTTCTTGAATGGTTACAACCCGTAAATCTACTTAGATCAGAAACACTACGTAGTAGGATAAGATAATTTGTGGTATTTTCTAGACTGATTACCGCTCATAAATGAAATATCAGAATATGAAGCACTTATAATGGTATTCTATTCTTCATCGTGGTAGTTTTAGTGAATGGCTACCACACTAAAATGAAGTAGTCCAGGAAGAAACACTTCTAGTATTAGGTTATGTTTCTTTGTGGAGTTTTAATCAAATGTTCTCACCAATAAATGAAGTAATCAGATCAGAAGGTTATGTTTTATTCAAATGTTCCCACCCCTAAACCCTAAACCCTAAACAATTCTCGTTGTAGGAAAAAATGCTTTGTGGTATTTCCTTAATGGTTACCATCGTTAAATGAAGTACTCAGTTAAGAAACACTTTTCATGGTTTGATAAGATGCTTTGAGGTGTTTTCTTGATTGTTTAAATTAAGTATTCGAAGAAGAAATACTTCTCGTAGTAAGCTATGAGGCTTTGTGAAATTTTCTTGAACGTTACCACTCATAAATGAAGTAATCTGATCTGAACTATTTATCGTAGTAGGATAACATGCTTTATAGTGCTTTCCTGAATGTTTACAACCCACAAATGAAGTACTCTGATCAGAAACACTTCTCGTAGTATGCTATCATGCTTTGTGGTAAGGTTACCATGCATAAAAGAAGTATTCTGATCAGAAACACTTCTCGTAGGAGGATAAGATGCTTTGTGGTGTTTTCTTGAATGTTATTAATCGACAAATGAAGTACTCCGATCAGAAACACTTCTCGTAGTAGGATAATATGCTTTGAGGTGTTTTCATGATTGTTTACCTCCCACAAATGATGTACTCGGACATTAAGCACGTAGAGTGGTATTCTATGCTTATTCGTGGTGTTTTAGTGAATGGTTACCACCATTACATGAAGTACTCGAAGAAGAAATACTTCTCGTAGTAAGCTATGAGGCTTTGTGAAATTTTCTTGAACGTTACCACTCATAAATGAAGTAATCTGATCTGAACTATTTATCGTAGTAGGATAAGATGCTTTGTAGTGCTTTCCTAAATGTTTACAACCCACAAATGAAGTACTCTGATCAGAAACACTTCTCGTAGTATGCTATCATGCTTTGTGGTGTTTTTTTTAAAGGTTACCATCCATAAAAGAAGTATTATGATCAGAAACACTTCTCGTAGCAGGATAAGATGCTTTTTGGTGTTTTCTTGAATGTTATTAATCGACAAATGAAGTACTCCGATCAGAAACACTTCTCGTAGTAGGATAATATGCTTTGAGGTGTTTTCATGATTGTTTACCTCCCACAAATGATGTACTCGGACATTAAGCACGTAGAGTGGTATTCTATGCTTATTCGTGGTGCTTTAGTGAATGGTTACCACCATTACATGAAGTACTCGAAGAAGAAATACTTCTCGTAGTAAGCTATGAGGCTTTGTGAAATTTTCTTGAACGTTACCACTCATAAATGAAGTAATCTTATCTGAACTATTTATCGTAGTAGGATAAGATGCTTTGTAGTGCTTTCCTGAATGTTTACAACCCACAAATGAAGTACTCTGATCAGAAACACTTCTCGTAGTATGCTATGATGCTTTGTGGTGTTTTTTTTAAAGGTTACCATCCATAAAAGAAGTATTCTGATCAGAAACACTTCTCGTACCAGGATAAGATGCTTTGTGGTGTTTTCTTGAATGTTTATAATCGACAAATGAAGTACTCCGATCAGAAACACTGTTATACTTAGCAATGTCTCGTATTTGTCGATTTGCAAAACCACTTGAATTTAACAATTATCTTGTGAGATGTGTTTGTTTAGGTGCTTCTTTAAAACTCAAGGAAATGAATATACAAGAAGCAAAGGAGTTCAAGGAAATCCCAAGATTCAAGACATCAAGATTACTTAAATAGTATGGTATCACAATAAGTGCTTATGTTTATTTTAAATCATGAGATTGAGTCAAAAATATGCAAAATAACAAGGAAAAGATCTGAAACGTTATATAACGTTCAGTAACGTTATATAACACTCTGGACATATGCCTGTAATTTGAAAAATCGATCAGAACGTTATATAACAATGAGTAAAGTTGTACAACATTATCCATCGTTATATAACGTTTCTCAACGTTGTATAACGTTGTACTTCTCCAATGCAAATTAAAACGGTCATATTTATTACAGCTGGATGTGAGACATTTTTGCCAAAACGTTGTACAACGGTACAGAACGTTGTATAACGTTTTCCCCAGAAAATTGAATAGAATATTGTGAGGAGGTATAAATAGAGACTCTTCCCCTTTCCCAAGTTATTCAATTATATTCAATATCAAAACCTAACCTTTGAGCCTCCATTGAAAGAACTCTTACACTCCTTGCTAAATCAATCATTTTTATTTGACTCAATCTCTTGATCTAAAGTTAGTATAACCATTATGAGAGATTGAAAGTTCTATTCTCATCATTAAGTCATCTATTCGGTTACTCTTATTTTGGCCTTGTGTCTCAACCTTTGTGTGTAAGAGTGCAAGGTTCAAGATTGTAAAAGACTTTCGTGTGATAGTAAATCGGCTCAACCCTATTACCAAGTCGGGAGGTTGGGAGTCCCGGAGAGTAGGATCGTCAATATCCGAACTCCGTTAAAAATCTTGGTGTCACTCGTGCCGAATCTTTGTTTGCAACCTCTAAACACTTTCTTGTTATTTAAGTTTTCAATTTTTGTGTTTAGAAATTGTTAGTTCATAATTTATAATAGATTTGGTAAAATTGCAAGTTGGTCCCTAGAAGTATATTGAATTGCTTAAATTACTCTTTTTAAGGGTAACAACGGTCTACAAAGTGGTATCAGAGCAAGTTGAACTTGCTAATTAGAGTAAACTTTAGTTAGAAGTAAAGATCCAACTCAAATGGCAACCAAGTTGCAAGCTACCCAACCTTCCATCTTAGGGCAAAATTGCAAAAATTTCGCCTATTGGAAGATATGTATGACCAACTACTTGAGTGTTGGTGAAATTCTAGATGCCGTAAATGTTCGGTTTGTACCATCAATCGATACTGCAACTAATAAATTGACTAGTGAATCACAAGTGAGCAAAAGACAAAATGATCTAGCCGTGAATGCCATTCTTGCCCATGTGCATGAATCAATTGCTCCAATATTCGGTGAAGCCACAAATGCACATGACATGTGGCAAGCATTACTTCGTAAATATGAAGGAAATGCTTTGTTAAAACGGTCTAGGGGAGCCGGGTTAACAACAATGTTTGAAAACTTTAAAATAGAGGATAGAGAATCTATTGAGGGTATGTTCACTCGTATGACTCTCTTGACTAATAATTTCATTGAAGTAGGTAATCCTTTGGACTCCGATAAGATTGTGAGCAAACTCATCAACATCATGATGAGACGACCAAGATGGGAGGCCTATGCTAGCTCACTCCAAGCCTTGCATCATGCTAGTGAGGTGCCATACACACCGGAGGAAGTGTATGCCTTTCTCAAAACCTTCGAAGAGACCCTCCGACAACTTGGAGAAGAACAAGGCCATAAAACTATCGCATTTGTCGCCCAAAATCACAAACCCTACAACAATGCCTCCTCCTCAAACTATCGTACCTCGAATGACACACCTTTCCAAAGCTTTGGTACGGACCAAAACAAAGATTATCCCACTCTAACCAAAATGCTACAAGGTCTCTTTGCTTATGAAAAGAGACTTAACACAAAGCGTGAAGAGGAAGGAAAGAAGATTATTTGTCTCATGTGTGAAAGAGAAGGGCATTCCATTCACTCGTGCTACAAGATATACCCTCACTTGAGACAAGATGCGGGTAATAGGCAAGATCAAAGAGGCAACCCTAGAAGAGATGGGGTCAAATCAAAAGAAACCCCAAGGCCATGCAAGCCGACGCTTGGGATGAAGGCGACGATGAAGGAGATGAGTGTGTGATGGAAGGTAACAATGAAGTTCAAAGTCCCTTCGCTCTCATGGCAATAGTCGATGAGGAAGATGATGGAGTGGGGGACAAAGAGACAAATGCGCATGCC
>CAXKVX010004679.1:0-18527 GCA_964058865.1 Eleocharis quinqueflora
CACGTGTCATGAGGAAGCTCATATGCTGTAAATTATTGAAAATAAAAAAGAAAAAGGAGAGATGGAAATTCCTCCAGCTTGCGTTCTGTAATAGATAGATGGAACCCATGTTTTTTTCTTTCTTTTCTTGTAGTTTATTATGGAAAGTTCTATCATGTATTTAGTTTTATGTTATTATAGAACATTTTTATTTAATATTTTTGAAATGTATTGTTCAAATAAAAAAAATTAGAATTTATTTGATAGTGTGTATTAAAAGTTTGAGATAAATTAATTTATTTAATTATTACATAAATTTATTAAAGCTGCACCATTAAAATTTGTTTGATAATAAAAGATTGAATTTTTTTTAATAGTGACCTAATATTATACATGTGAAACTTACAATTTTAACAGTAATCCATAATTTTAGTTTTCATATTTTCAAAATATGAAATGGATCTATAATTATTATTTCATTATTATTTGTATTTCAAAATCTTGACATAAAACATTATTAAGATTTATGAAGCATATATACATGCATGTGGACAAAAAAATAACACAAAAATGGATCACAATTCACAAGTCTAGGCGTCAGTATGGAAAAATAAAGTGCAACTATGCGTAACATAAAATGGAAATGCATGTGATGGCAATACAAGCAACATGTTTAGGTAAATCCACCACCAGAAATGAGGTTGGCTTAACTTGCTCCTTTAAAAAAAAGTGTGTGAATTAATTGAGCAGCATGCAAATTGGGTATGATACATTTGATCTTTTTGCATAGAGCATATCAAAATACCAGAACGCCACCGCCGATTGGTATTAAATTGAGGAAACAACAACATATTTACATCATCTATCTATATATCACATGGTGATAACATGATATCAATTCGATATGAACAAAAGATACATCTCCTCTCCTTTTCCCCTAACAATAAATTAATGGAGCAAACAAAAGGAGAATAAAAGAAAGAGGTAATGTGAATCCAGGTAGGATTTATTAGCACAAAGGTAGAACATGGAATGTGCTCAATTCTGGCTGCACACAGCCTGTATTCCAACCCCAAAGTTAGAAATTTGGAATAGAACACATGCACTAATACTATACGCAAAGTTATATAGTGATGTTCTCCTGCCTCTATCTATGTTTGGTAACAGGGACAGGAATAGTGTAACTAACGGTTAGGGGAGATTAATTATTGATTATTTATCCATATATTGTTGTATGTTCTTTCTTTTTTTCCTACTTTGGTTTTTCTCACTGTTCCTTTTTCCTTTATGGTGGGTGTAAAAGTGCTTTCCCTATATATGTATAATTTAGTTACACTTACCAGAATAGAATTAATGGCAACATGAAACTGCTTTATTTGGTGATTATTAGGATTTGTTGTTTGTAAAATGTTGTGGGCCCCAAGCAAAATATGGAGGGAAAATAACGCAAACTTAATTTTGGAAAGATCGTCAAGAACTAATATAAAACGCTTTAAAAAGGTTTGTCTTGAATCAGCCAATTGGGATAATATAAAACAAAAGCAACTTGGGTTTCTCCTCCAATAAATAATGCAAAAACTAAGGAATGCATCACATTATCTAGTTTAAAAATGAGTAATCCGACTTTATATAAATAAATGAATCTATTGTGGCAATTGTAGGTTCCATTCATTGATTAAGACAGATTTAAATAAATAAATAAATAAATAATGAACAGAGAACCATTCAATTGGGGAACCAAGAATTGGTAGGAAACTAATGATAAGTTTTCATTCAATACTGTTATTATAATTTTCAAGGAAGATTTAGATATCGTCACTAAAATTAAGATCTGTGTTATTTTAGAGGTGTTGTTTGTCAGTCACCTCAAGCTTATTTAACTATTCTGATATAGTGTACTTTTCAATTGGATTAGCAGGTAGTTTACTAATCCCAATATAGTTGATTAGTACTGTACCAGTTCAATAATTATTCGTTTAGTACGGATAATATAATCAATTCCACTAGCTGTCAATAAGCCCCGTTATAAAAGCAGAAGGATCACATGGGGATAGGATAAACAGATTACATACAAAAATAAATTCATTGAACTAAATACAAATGTATATATACTATTCTTTTAATTAAATGTTCAATTTGCAACAAATACAGATTCTCCACCAATACATATAACGTAACAACATTGAATTAAGAAAACAAAAATAAAAATAAAAAGCAGATTCAATCTCCTTTTAGACTTTTCCTTCCCAATAGAACCACCTCCACCAAAAGAATGAATTAGTGAATAGGCGACTGCTGGATCAGATTTCAACCCTTTCTGGGTTCTATTTGCAATTTCCAGGCACCATTTACAACACCTCTAAATATAGTCCCTCTCCTATTTACTTGTTAATAACTGCACAAAGGGGAGAGAACTGAAGCTAGAGAGAACCCAGCTTGTGAGAAAGAATGAATTGGTGAGAAAAAAATGAAATAAATTTCTACACAAATTGGTCAATTCCTTTTATAACCTTTGTACTTCTAATGTACAGAAATGAAACCTGAGAAAAAATAAATCTGGTTGAATTAGTTTTTTTAGGTGAGAAGGCAACAAGCCTCTGACTTCAGTTGAAGTTTAGCTTGCTGGTGAGCCCAGTATGCCTGGGTTGCAAGTACCCGGTCAAGGAGCTCCTGTGGAACTGGTGCACCACGCCTTTGTTGCGGTGCAATACTAGCTGTGTGCACCAGTGTTTTCCATTTATCCTAAAAGGCACAAAAATTGACCATTATGATTAAGCACATGGGATAAATGCAAGATTGACTACAAAGTAAAATTATGGCAGCTTGTGAGAATTGACCGTGATATGGCATGGTAGATGACCAAATATACCAGCCAATGATGGAATGAAGAATTGGTGATAAGAGGATTTTGAACTTTGAATTTATGACTTGGTCTGGTCTACAGCCAGAATTGGCTGCCATGGGGACATAACTATATTGGGTTTATTCCAGGTGAGAGGCTTTGTAGCTTTTCTTGGTAAACAACTTGACCTGGTATACAGGAAAGGTAGTTTTGCGTGTCTTCACTATAAACTAATTGATAGCTGGTCAATTTTTCTCATAAAATATCAGCAGAGACTTTTTCCAAACATAAAGAAGCCCCACATTTTGATCTTCTCCAATTGATCCCGCAAAATGGAGAAGACCCAAATTCTCTTTAGACAACTTCCATTCAAGCAAAAGATCAGGCAATGGATTTTCACCATTCATTGAACAATTGGAGAGAAATCAAATTAGGATTACTTAGCATGACAAAAAAGACGTCTGAAACCATATATGTCAAAAACAGTAATGGATACTAAAATGGAAGATGTATATGATTAGTATGACAGCAAAATGATGCAATATCTATATTTAGAATATGACATCAATTTTATAACATTACTTATTCTGACCTAAACAGCTAAAGATGTCAAGGACTAAATGAATATTTCATTTTGAAATCCTGAAATGACTTGGTATTCTTATAATGTAGAAAAGCTAAAGCATGCATAATCATATACCACAACTAAATTGAGTAAACTAAGAACAAAACTTCAAATTGGTTTTCTAACAAAAAATACTGCAAATCTGGTTACCTTGAGATCCACATATGTGCGGTGCTTCGCATTGTCAAATGCTCTGATTTTTACATCCCTCCACCTGAAGAAATTTCAAATACAGGCATAAATCCTTTTTCTTTGTTTTTCCTTTTTCTTCTCTTTATTCTTTGAAACAAATAAAAGATAAAACACACCTTCCAGTGCCTAATTTCTCAACAGCCTGAACAAGGGCTTCCACCTCAGCAACAGAAAATGGGCGGCGCATCCTTCTCTGCCCAGCTGGTTCAATCCGCTTAGATTTCCGTGATGGCATCATGGCAAATGACTCCTCCATCTCCATCCTATGAACCACTAGTGCTTTTGATTCATTCACATGATTTGAATCTTTTAAATTTGAAGTTTTCTCAGGAGAAGACATATTCTCAGTTGGTGAATTAGGTGAATTAGGCGTAGGAGCTGAGTCGTAGCCGCTCTCGTGGCAGTTCAGTGAAGGTGATTGTACTGGGTTATGCACCGGGTTTGGGGTCGGTTCCTGATAAGACACCTGGTTCTCTGGTGGGGACCCAGTTGGTGGCATACTGAAATAGCAAAATAGCTTTCTTTTATTAGTGGAAATAATTAGAACTTAAAACTTGTGTCCTAATTATTATTTCAATTAATTTGCGAACCTCGCTAAAGGCTCAGTAAAGTCCCCCAGATCAGTGACGTGGCTATCTTCCTGCACCACATTTTGGCCAGAATTGTTCGTTTGACTCAACTCCGATATGAATTTTGGTTCAATTGAAAAATCGAGATTTTCAATTCTCTTGCCATGGTTGATTCCCGCCTGTACAAGTGTGGCGGTATCATCTCTCACTTTCTTTCCATGAACTGTGACACCAACATGTAGGCCTTCTCCTAGCATAGCTGCCATAGCCTCCAATACCTTTTTCTGGAAAGAACATGTACATTAGTAAATATACACACAAAAATCATTTTTAGTTTAATTTATAACTTTTTGTATGTAATTTTTTATGAAGAAGACCAGTAAAATGTTACCTTCAGAGAGCCAACTGTGGCCATTTCAGGGATTTCAATCGAAAGCTCAGGGATCTGGAAGGACTTGATACACAGCTTTACTTTATCTTTTGATTCAATCTTTGGTTTCTGTTTTGCAGTTGATGCTTCTCTTTTAACTGAAAAACAAATAAAAATTAAGAACCACGTTGGCTTTCCATACATAAAAATCTTACAGTTAATCATAGAAAAGGCAAGATCTCAAGTAATAAATTAACAGACAGTTTATGAATCTTGATTACCTTCCCGTGTAAATGTGGAGCTATGACCAAACTGCTTCTTCCTTTTGAATTGAGTTCTTTGGCGAGTGTAAAATAAGTTACTGTTGCGGAAAGTTGGCTTCATCTCACCACCTGAATCAAACCAAAACCCAAAACCCAAAACCATCAATTAAACTGAAAGAAGAAAATCGAGGATATATTAAATTAAAGAACCTGTGATCCAATATCAACGTACCAGTACAAATTTTGTCACCCTTATGCACCCGAGGGGACGCAGCCTTCCTATGCTTCGTGGAAACGACTTTCTTGGAAACATTGAAATGGTTTTCGAATGCCTTGGGATGTGTGCAGGCTGACGAGTTATCTTCACATTCTTTATCAACACATTCAGTCCATGCAATTTTGACGTCATCTCGATCCGACGGCATCTCACTGCTGCTGTCTGAGCTAACCAAAGGCAGCTGCACTCCCAATTCCATTCGACTGTACACATCAGGAGAGCCTGACACCTCCTTAATTGGTGTTTCGCTCTCATTCCAGCTATCCTGATCAAGTGGATCAGATTTCACTGCCTTAGAATTTGCAATTTCCTTCACAGCAATTGGATTTGTGTCAGATAGGAGAAGAGATTTTTCTCCCCCTTCCATCAGAAGCTTTCCGGCTATGGTAGCTAGCATGTCAAATGCACACATGTCATTTATCTCATTTTTCTTTCTGCTGGATCGTTTTCCCTATAAATTGAAATAAAAAATATATACAAATGAGAATTCATAATATTAAAATTAAAATTGGAAATCAAAGGCCTGAAGAGAAACTAATCAACACCTTAGCAAATTTGGGTACTGATGGCGTTACTGGTATCTTGTGGCGGGAGGAGCTGTAATCCAAACTCTTGTGAAACACCATATTTTTTATAGTTAAGCTGAAGATTGTTAACTCAAATGACAAACCAATGAGATAATATCATCCCTTGATCTTCTCCCTTCAAATGCTAATCTGCACCAAAATATAAAAAAATCTTAAATTCCTCAACTTCTCTTTAAAATTTATCAGTTATTTGAAACAAAAAAAAAAAGAGATCAATTTCAATTTCATGAACAGAAAAGGGTAAGTTCAAATATTAAAGACAAATAAACCCAGTACTGCCGATCACATAAGGAATTGATTAACTTACAAATAAAAAAATTACATGAAACGGCCTTCAACGATGACAATTTAACAATAGACCATTAAACCCAAAACCCCCAAAAGACTTTTTCGGAAAATTAACCACCAACGACCAATAAAATTTCCCAAAATATAAAAAAGAAAAGAAATTGGGGAGCAAACGAGATACGTTTCTTTTTCTATGCAATTATCATTTCTAAATCAACGAGAAAACCTATCCATGAAGCAATCCAAAAGACAAAGCAACATTCCAAGCATAGGGATCCGTGCAGATTAAGCAAAAAAAAAAGGTTGAGTAGTGCGTATCAGAAACGTACCAAATTAATCATCACAATTAAATTGACGAACAGATCGAAATTGAGCGCAATTTTGATGAAAATAAAGAAATTCAGCGAAAATACAACCACAGGCTCAAAGCGAAAAAAAAAACAGAATTGAATTGCGATGCGACGACAACCGATCCAGTGGTCTCACCTTAGATCAGAAGATCCACGAACGATCCTTCTTCCTTCTCGCCTCAATTCTACAATTACTCAAAGCTTTCTCTCTTGTAGTTTTGTCACCTTAGATCAGAAGATTAAATTTGTTCCTGTAGTTTTGTTTCTCTCTCGATTTGAATTCTGTTTGAGATCGCCAACCCAAATTCCAAAACCCCTCAAAACCACTTTCTCTCTCTCTTTTGCTTAAACCCAGAGCTCTTATACATTTGACCCCTTCTGGCACCGGGCTATTCGGGTTAAACCCCCCATGGATACCGTCTACTTTTATTTATCTTTTTTAACTGGAAGGACGGAAATTACATCATTTATCTTAAAAAAGAAAAATTAATTATTTCAGTTAAAGACCTGACGGAACACCAGTATGCATTTCTCCATTGAGTACACAACTGGAAGAAAAATATAAACCTTACGTTCGTGTCCATTTTGATATGACTGGAGAAATGGTGGTTGCTTTTAAATCTGCGCTAACTCTTCCCCGTTTCGGAAAATTTCCGCGATCCGGGATAAAACGAAACTCTTAGGTGATGCCACGTGGGTCAATCGCGACCGTCTCTGGAATATTTACCATGGATAAATGATAAATCACTGCCCGTTTCTGGAAAACTATAACGGATCGATATATTTACCACGACTAAAGGTTGTAAAAAGAAGAGCTTGTGGATAATATTGCCTTTCTTTAAATGCAAAACGAGAAAATGAGTTTTATTCCATTTTGTTTTTATAAAAAAAGGAACTGGAATTTTGTGGAGGAAAAGAGTGGAAGATATGCTCAGATTCCTTCACCAGAAAAAAATAAAAATAAGATAAGACTTTGAGGATCACATCTTTATTTGCACCAAGCAAAACTAAACTCACAAGTTGTATTGTTTTTTTTTTTTTTGCATTTAATTGGATATAACTTTGAACTATTGTCCCTACAGAATTACATATCTACAGGTATATTTCTGAGGCTGTGTATAAATGTATAATGATAGATTCTCTTAAATCTTGTTTTTACCTTAGTGTTTTTCAACTAAGTTATTGGCAGTCATATTCACGTTATGTGACAAATTGTAGATTAGTTATAATGTGAAAAAGAATAATAAATTTTAGCAGACATTTTATCGAAATTTTCTGCTTTTAGCATTAAATATGAATACATATCTTTTTTCATTTCCAATGCGACCATATAATTTTGAATATGCAGTCTTTCACATCCAATATAAATATTGCGATTACCATATATGTCATCATACCATGAGAACTTTCTTTAAATCTAACTATATACTCATATTATTCCTGATGTAGATTATATTTTTCTACAGTATAATTTGAATTCAGTTTTGTATTAGTTTATTTAATAAGCTACTATTCATAGCTCTTCCATTATAGAAACACCTCATTGCATATATCACAAAAGTTAGATATGTTTTTTTTTTTTTTGGTAATGTTTCAATATATTACTACATATGCAACGACCTTTTTAGTCACTAAAACTGAGGGGAAATGTCCCTCATATTTGCAGTTATTTTATAATATATTTAATGGTAAATTTATATTTTTTTAAGAAATTAATATACAAAAATATAAATTTAACATTAAAATGTTTATACTACAACAAAAATGAGAGAGACATTGTCCCTTGTTTTATATTTACAAAATTGTTATTTGAATGTTTTTCCGATTGGATTCCATCTCTAGTTTCCTTCAACTTGTAAGGAATTAAAAGCTTTATTATCGTTGTTGATATCTAAACTTCATGAAAATATAAAACTCATTTCATTATTGATTCACATTGTTAGAAATTAAAACAATTTTATGTGATTATTGTATCGATTGATAATTCTATAGGGGGCGAGTAGGATCTTTGTAAATTTCTATAGTTATTTTTGCAAATTTAAATAACAATTCAAGTTCTAATGATAATTCTCAATTTAATAAAATTCTATCAATTCAAAAATCCAATCAATACACTTTTCAAGTTGTTAATTCAAATAATTAAAATGGAGAAATGTTAATATCGATTTGATTTAAAACTATACTATTGACAAAAGTGTAAATACTTAAAGCAATTCAAATAATTCAAGTCATGAGCAATTTTGTGTCTAATTATAGCAATTAAAGTAAATATAGAGTTTAAGAAATTACAAACAAAGCATGACACAAGTGACACCGAGATTTTAATGGAGTTCGGATATTAACGATCCTACTCTCCGATACTCCCAATCTCCTGACGCGGTAACAAGATCGAGTCTATACACTAACACCAAATATTCGGTACATGTTGAACTTTGCCCTCTTACACACAAAGAATGAGAGACAAAGTCAAAAGAATAAAGTAGCACAAATTCCAAAAAATAAAATAAACAATAGAGATGATCTCTCAAATCTCACACAAAATATTTGATCTAATTTAGAATAAGTAAGTTTGAGATTTTATCAAAAATTTAACGAGAATTTTGATTTCAAGTAAACAATGGTGGATGCTTCTTTTTAGTGTTTTTGAAAGTAGGGTTCTGAAAAGAGAGAAGAAAGCAGCCAACCTCTTTTATACGTGCCTAAATCTAACAAAAAAGTGTTCTGATGAAACATAGCGTTATAAAGCTATGTTTTGTATATTTTTACCGTTATAAATCTACCTCATAATACGACAAAAATTTTGAACGTTGATTTCACAATTTCAAGAAATAAGATGGTGTTAAACTCTATCTAGCGTTATAATTATATCTATTGTTACGTAACAATAACTTTTGTCAAGCATAGGCTATAAAATCAACTAGTTAATGTCAGATAACGTTATGCAACACTAGAGACGGTGAAATAGGTACTTAATATTTCTCAGCCTTTCAGCTTTTCTGTTGGTAGCGTTATAACTTCAGATAGCGTTTCGTAAAGCTAGCCTAGAAATTTGTATCAAAACTCTAGATAACTAATGTGTCGTATCTATCAAAACAAATTTCGAAATATGTACATATAATTATATTTTGTAAATCGACAAAGAGGAAGATTGTTGTATCAAATAATTTCTTTATATTTTTTTATTTACAAAACAAACTAGAATTTAACAAAATTTCTTCCAAAAAGCGTTACACAACGAAGTACTCGAATTTTTTCTTTTATTTGCTCTTTTAAATCTCAAATTTTAGTATTCTTGAGGTTACAATTAACCTAATGATTTTAGTGTTGGACATTTCAATTTTGGTGCAATACTATTAGGGTATAATAACAAAACATTTTCCCTAATTTAAACAATTGCAATTTATTTAAAATTCTCTATTACGACATGAATGAAATAAAGTAGCAGAAGCGAAATAATTTACTTACTTTCCATCTTCTTTTGTTGTCTCCTTTCTTCACTTGATCAACGGTGGAGATGTGTTTTAATTCACTGAAGAGCCTTCACGTCATGTTTTCCCGACGAGTCATTTCAAGCGATTCAGGGTTGCCTTTTCTTTTCTCCAACGAGCACGAACGTCTCGACAGAGTATCAATACTTTATGGAGTAGTATTTGGGTGGCTATGCACAACTCATGTGCCCTAACAACAGTGTAATTTATGTTGGAACGTTACCCCTAACGCTTGGAGACCCGATACCTTTTATAGGGATGAAAGTGTATCTTGGAAAGATGTCAAATTAATTATCAAATATTCATAAAATATTTGAAATTATATTCTCTTCAATTTTCTTTCAAATTCTAATATTTATTGTTGTAAACATTTCCACGAATTTGTTACAAAAGATAAAATATCCAATCAGAAAAATAAACGGTAAATCTAGGTAGTCAAAACATGCCTTACACCAGGTCTCTTGCAGTCGCAATGAATCTCATTGCGGCCTGAATAGACTTGGCAATTCCATACTTGGTAGGTTTCTGCCAATTCTCTTGCGGCCGCAATCAATTATGCCAAAACAACAGATTTATTGCCAAACTTTCCCTACTGTTTTGCTTAAGTTTTCATCCAAATTAAGTTGAGTTTAGTCCAAACAATATTTCTGACTTTACATTAAGACCCATATATAGTTTAATTGATCATAATCAGTTCATTAATGATTATAATCAATTTACTTTAGTTCTATATAAATTTATGCCCAAAATCTTAGTGAAATACGTATAATGTCTTGAATATTGAATTAATTACATTTACGGCAATTCCAAATATTACTCCTCGTAATATTAGTGACAGTACATGACATGTAGTAATCATATAACACGTAGTCCAAACTTAATTTATTGGAATTGACGTCTCAATTCCAACATTTAGAGCGTGTACTTCACAATGGATATAGTTTGTTCTTGAATATTTTAGCTTGCTTCTAATTTTGTTTTTTTTTTCAATTTTACATGCAAGTCTCTATAAAATTCTCAAAACACAAAAGCTTTGTGAAATTCAAATTTATTTTGCAAATCGACAAATATAATAAATTGTTTGATACAATATTGATATCAATATTAATTATATTGTTGGACTCTCATTCGTGAAAATACGTCTAATAATAACTCGAATATATATATATAGAGAAAGGCTAGGGTGCTTCATGGAGCACCAAATTGCTCGTGCTCCACATTCGTTATATACAATTTGAAAATACCAACGATCCGAACCGTTGAACATGATCTACATATTGAAATCTACTTGGAGATTGAATTTTATATTTTTTTGATATTTTTTAAAGAGATAGAAAAATTGCTAATCAAACGATTTCTGTACCAACAAAAGTTGCAATTTCCTACCTCTCTAAAAATAGCAAAAAAAAATCAAAAAATTTAAAATTCAATTTTCAAGTAGATTTCAATATGCAGATCATGTTCAACGATTCGGATCGATCGTTAGAATTTTTAAATTGGAGATACAGTGTAGAGCATTAGAGGTTTGGTGCTTCGTGGAGCACTCTAGCCTATCTATCTCTCTCTCTCTCTCTCTCTCTCTCTATATATATATATATATATATATATGAGGAGGGATCCGTAGCCGCGAAACTTCCAACCGATCCATGATAGCAAATGTAAATGACCGATCCGGACCGTTGAAAACATTCTCCATATTAATATAGACTTGGAAACCAAATTCTACATTTTTTTATTTTTTTACTATTTTATCGGATGGATTGAAAATTTATTTATCTAACGATTTACAAACATCCAATTTTCAACCCTTCAGATAAAATAGTAAAAAAATCCAAAAAATATAAAATTTGGTCTCCAAGTCTATATTAGTATGGAGAATGTTTTCAACAGTCCGGATCAATCATTTACACTTGATATGATGGAGCGATTGCGAGCGGCTACGAAATGGATGACGGCTACGGATCCCTCCTCTCTCTCTCTCTCTCTCTATATATATATATATATATATATATATATGAAAATCAAGCTTTTAAAAAACGTTTAACGGCCCTTAACGGTGAGGTGTTCGCTTAACGGTTTAACGTTAAAACGGTGTTATACTGAAGTTAAATTAAAAAACGGACAATCATTTTTATATATTATATATTTATTTCATATCAAATTATGATGCAAACATGCATATTTTTTGTCATATGTATGATTGTATGTAATTATGTACTATATAATATATTTAACAATATTATTAACATTGTTTTTTTTTTGCATCATTTAAAAATATACATGATGTGATCTGATATGTTTAATAATTAAGATTTATGATGTATTTTATTTTGAGAATGTGCTTCAATGTTTGTTTTTATAAGCTCCACTATCTAATTGCATAAGTTGCACCAACATAATAATATCTCATGCCAGCATCAATATAATATACAAGGCTAGTATACCCAATCAATCAACACTCCATCATAACATTGGTAACTACCCGACTAAGTTAAATATGTTAATTCAGAAGTGTAGCAATTTGTTTAGAGGCATGTGATATGATTCGTCGGTTGATTGCTTATGTACAATTAGTTATGTTAGAGTAGAACTATTTTGGAGGTCATATGACTAAACATGCGGAATTTTGCTCTTGTAAAATATAAAAAAGCGGTTTTAACGATAACCAAATAAAACGGATTTAAACGGTTTAATCCAAGTTAAAAAGGTTAAAACATAGAAAACAAGAAAAAACGGTTATTTCCCAAAAACTTAACGCCAAAGATTTTTTCCAAGTTAAAACGAAGTTAAAACGGTTAAAACGAAGTTTTTTAAAAGCCTAATGAAAATGATTAGAGGTGGATTCAGAATTCTCGTCAGGGGAGTACAAGATCTAGAATTGTGCCATAAGAAGGCAAGATTTGAATCATATTTATATTTTGTAAATTTTTTTATTGAAAATTATGATTTTAAAAGCATATTTTTTCAAAAAATGTCGTCAAATGCAAGGTATATTTTGAAAAAAAAAAATCACGAATGAACAGTTGCCCCCTCTAACTCTATATAACTCCGCCACTGAATACAATCCTCAACCAACACCCATCTCGTTCCTTCCAAGTATCTAATTACATATTTTTGAAAAAAAAATATTTCTACTTTTATATTATGAAATTTAATAAATAATTCTTAACGAAATAATATTTTATTCAAAACACTTTTCCAAGTTTTTACCATGACGAGTTAGACTCAGGAGAGATGCATAACTTGGGAAATGTTCTAACAGGATCAGATAGATATTCGTGGTTAATATAATTAAAAAAATTCATACTTCTGTAAGAAAATATTTGTGATAACTACTAACGTCTTTTTGGAAAATAAAAAATATTTAGGAGTAAAATAATGCGTAATCGATCACATCTACTTGTTATTTTCTACGGTAGAAGCAGTTGTCAAGTCAACAAGAGAAAATATCTATATAGGTAATGAGTCAAATACGAAATGCTGATTGGAGATGAAAAGTGTAAATGTTTACTGTTTTGTTACTCAAGAGACAAGAATTTCCTTAATATTTTACAAAATTATTTGTCAATTGAAATCATATAATTATTAGTACAGTAAATTAAACTATTTTGAAATTAAAAAATAATTTATTTTTCTTTGGGAAATTCAAATGTCTCTAGTTTTTTTTTTCCCTTCATCAAGAATATTTTTTGACCTCCAAATTTACACTAATAATTATTTTTTGATGAATGATGTAGATTTGATGACTCAGTGAAAAAAGACACATGAAAGTGGATGTATTTGAACCCTCCAAATAATTTATTATTGTATAACAAACTCGGATGAGAATAAATCTCCAAATATTTCCTATTCCATTAAAATTATCCTCAGTAATTACATTTTATTAGTTGCAATATTAGCTGCTTCCAGAAAAGAAAGGTCAGTCAGCAAGGGACCACGAGAAATCGACACGTGGTGAGTGCCGTCACACAGTTAAATATAACGGCGTTAAATGACACGTCGCAGAGTGATACAGATACGGGATACCCAAGAGAAATAACGGCGTGAAGTAGGAGATAACGGTAAGAAGTGGTGGGGCGGTGGGAGAAGCGTGTGGTGACTGGTGAGGAGAAGGCGTGTGGGCCCACCAACTCCCCACGGCTCTCTTTGCGTGGCTGTCTTAACTCTGAACGCTTGAAATTTGAAAAAGTGTAAAAAGAAAAAGAAAAAGAAAAAGAACAAACTTTCCGGATCCAAATACTCGGGTTTGTATTCTATCCAGACCAGATCCGAATCCGAACCCGAAACGGCGTGTTAGGTGAGAGCGCCACTGCATTTTAATCTACGGCTAACTAGTTCCGGGTTCTCTTTGTATATATATATAACAGATCCAGGTGTCGGCGTCGGCGTCGGCGTCTCTTGTCACTTCGATTCATCAATAATGGCGATGTTATTTTCACTGCGTACGGTGTGCGCCGGGTTCATGTATATGTCTTGTTAGAATCATGTTCTCTTGGCGTGACGTTATGGCCGTTGTTAGTTGTGATCTGTTTAGACTTGGTCTGTGCAGTGCTGATAAGAATAACAGTTGATGTGCACCGCATCAAGAAAGGATGTAACAGGTATTGGTCCCACCTTACGATACTAATACACGCGACGAATATTTATTTCATTTTCATGCTCTCTTTTTCGATCAATTTTCGTGACCATGCGTTATATTATTCACACATTAGCTACATCATTTTTTATTATATACATTTTCTCGTATTCTGTAAAAAAAAAAAAATATGAGGTAGCACTAATCTAGATTGCGGGTCTCTAACCTCCACTACTTGGGATTCTGAGTTTAGTGGTAGCGTTATTTTGCATCGACCGCAACATGTGGTTTATTAATTGTTGATAACTTACAAATTTATCCCAACCAATTAAATTAACGCCTGAAAAATAATAAAAAATGAGATTGACCTTGATACCCGGTAAAGAAATAGCCAAGAGATTGATATATAGGAGATGTCATGTAACAATTTGAGCTAGGCCACGCTAGCTAGCTTTATATGTACATCGATCTAGCTAGTTCGTTGGATCTGGATCAAACGGTTGAGAGGAAATTGGTGTAGAGTTAGTGTGGGTCCATAACTAAGCAAATAATCAAGAGGAATATTGTAACGTGCCTGATTGTGATTGGCTTGTTAGTTGTTACATGATGAGGTGCTAGGTCCACGTGAGTTGGTGACTTATTAGTAGTAACATGCATGCATGCAATTTAAAGAAAGAAACGTTCTTTGGCAGGCTCAGTATTTTTTTAAACTGTATAATTTCAAATAAAATCTACACAAATAAAAAAAGAATTTCGAGAAATTCATAAAGAGGGTCGGAATAACAAAGTTCAGTTCTTATAGATTTTCAATTAGAAAAATTAAATTAAGAATAAGGACATAAAAATTCGGCCTTAAAGGATAGAGACTTAAATTTCGAAAATAGATGGATATGATATGAATGAATTTGAAAGTACTCCTATCCTGGACTGATGGAAATTAAATAAAAAAGTTTATTATTCTTCTATCGGAAAAATATGTGTGTAGGTTCAATTATTAATAACAGTAAAATTCCAATCCAAATTAGTTCATATTTTTTTGTAATAAAATTTTCACTTTCTCAAACTAATGTTTACCTTTGTCCGAAGGTAAACGCGTGAAAGCAAAAATTACGGCTACTTTGTGTAACTAATAGTCAACAAAAAAATACGTATAAGTATAACTAATTTCTATTATTCATTTATAAGTGCTTTATATTGGTAAAAAAATACTATCTTTTAATATTACTGTACTTTTCTAGACAAGTAGACAAAAGGCCTACTATAATTAATAAAGAAAGATATAAAAGATCATAGTTGACATGTACAATTAGAGGTGTCAAATTTTTTTCCGACGATCCAAAACTGATAGCACGAAATGATCAATAAGAAAAATTAGGCAAGTGTCTAAAATTTTGTTCAAATTTAAAGTTCAATTTTTTTAATATTATTATTCGGCCAATTCTGCAATGGATCGAAAATTATAAGTTCCGTTCATTTATAGGAAATTCAATGTCTCAGATGAATTAAAATATTTATAAAAAAATATATATTTATAAATATCTATTATATTTAAAATATACATAACTAAATATACTCTCAGCGAGGTTGTGAACCACGCTTTCGGAAATGTCGAAGCGTGATTGGTAGTTGAGTTCAATGCACGTGTTTCAAAGTAGAAACACCATTCACTTTCGGGACGAGATCTTCTACCGCGCAGTACCGTCACTGTGCGTGTAGCGCAGCAAATCTCAGCCTTTAATTTGCATCAAGATTCGTGCAAGCAAAACTTTATAATATCAAATCTGAATCGTCCGTAGCTGACATCGCAGTAAATCTGGACCGTCCGTCGGTGCTGCGCGGTAGAAGAATCGAGTCCTTCACTTCCTAATTGATCTCTAAATTGGTATCCGCTATTATTCCGACTCGGATAATAGAGTCTGTTATCTTTATTTTAGTCATTGGATTCAAAATAAACTGTCGGATCGAAGAGAGAGAAGCCGAGAAGAAAGAATCCGAGAAGAGAGAGAGGCTGATTCCAATCATTCTACGTGAATCAGACGATCAGAGTGAAATAATAAAATTTTGTTATTCTCTCAAAATAACAACGGATTTGGACTCAATTGAGCTCCTCCCATTTTCTCTAAAAGCACGTCTACTATGGACGCTTTTATGCTCAGCCGTTTGATTCAAAGGTTTTACACGTGTAAAAATCTGAAGAATGCAGGGCCTTTCCTATTAAATCTGCACAATTGGAGAGAAGCCGGAACCTATATAGAGGTAGGGGTGCAAGAAATATTTGTAGCCCGTGGCTCGTTTGTGTTCGATTTGTCAAAAACTCGTTATGAACTCGTTCGTTACTAGCTCGAGCTGTTAACGATACGAGCTGGTCAGCTCGTTAAGTTAACGAGCCGATCTTGAACTTTGTCCAACCCGGCTCGTTAACGAATCACACATATTATATAAAATTAATTGATAGATATTAATATCTAACTGCAATAATTGAAGTACAAGTTGCATAATATTAATTAACATATAGTCTAGGAGTGTCAAAAATATTCATAGCTCGCGGCTCGTTTGTTTCAACTCGTTACCAGCTCGTTATGAACTCGTTCGTTATCAGCTCGTTCGTTAAGTAACGAGCCGATCTTGAACTTGACTCAGCTCGTTCGTGTTCGACTCGTTTGCACCCCTATATAGAGGGCTTCAAATAATTTTATTATTTTTTACCAAAAATATTATTATCATCAAAATTTGATTCAAGAGTTTACCAGATCTAGATCTAAAACAATTTAATATCTAAATTTCAGGGCTCTGAATTCTGATACTTGACATTTCGTTTCTGGTATATCTCATGTGTACTAATACCAACAAATCAGGTTGCGTGACGTGTAAGAAGAGAAAACAAACAGTCAAGGGGAAGGAATTGTATTTGTATATATATGCATGATGCATCTAACCTTTGCTTATACATAATAATAATAATAATAATATAATTATTATTATATTTAATTTTTGTCAAGGTAGAAGAAGCAACCTACCTTTATGGGTTGGCCATGTGGCCTTTTTAAATTTTGCAACGATTATGTCGATATATAGTTGGTGGGTCTTTGCGTACTCCATCAAAGATTCAAAATGCCTTCCTTTATTTTACCCCCTCTGTAAAAAGTAAAAAATAAAGCTACCATTTTTTTTTTTGCAAATTTTTATATGAATTTTGAAACTAAAAAATGGAGGCTTATTCATAGTTATTCAATTTCGTTTGATTGTTCAATTATGAAGCTATTGCTTCTCGTCTAAATTTTAGTTGCATAAATATAACTGTACACGCACCCTCACAAGAGAAGCGTTATTTTGCTACGTAATTAAAAACAATTTCTTTTGCACTCAACCAAATTTAATTCTCAAGAAATATATGATGTTGATTTTTAAGCCTAACGTCTGAATCAATCTGTGCAAATCTAAAGAAATTTAATTCTCATAAAAAAAATATCATGCTCATGGTAAAAAGTAATTCTAGTATATTTTATCTTCACAATCCTTTCGTCCCCACAATTTTTTATGAATCGCTTGTAAAACTTTTTATACTTGTAAGAATATTAATTATAAAAATTAATCTTATACATTTTTTCTTGAAAAAATTAGTTTTACGCCACTATAAAACTTGAAAATTGTCAAAATGTCACTATCTGTATCCGATCTCTATACAAAAAAAGTGATCGATAGTGACATTTTGACAATTTTCTTGAATGGCATTATTTATAATGACATTTTTACAAATTCCCTTTTCTTTTTTGTCAGTTGCCATTTTCAACTGATGGTTTTATTAAAGAGATACTACACTACTACAGCGATCTAAAGAAGAAAAGAAAAGGTTTATCAGAATCTTGTTCCTGTGACTGTGGAATTTACAAGGGGTGAAGATAAGAATCACAAGCAACAAGGGTTCAATAAAAGCGCCAAAAGAGCAAAAATAAATACTAAACAAATAAATAAAAATGAAAAGAGAGCATCTTTTTTGGAAGCCTGGAAGGAAAGCGACTAAGGGGGGCAAATTTGGCAAATTTGGCAAATGTGGTCCCTGAGGTGTGATGTCGTGTCTAACTAATTAATGGGCTCCTTACATTTCAAACTCAAGATCTGAT
>CAXKVX010004681.1:0-17450 GCA_964058865.1 Eleocharis quinqueflora
AGCAGGATAATATGCTTTGTGGTGTTTAGTTGAATGTTTACCAACAATAAATGAAGTAATAGTAATGAAGCACTTAGAGTGGTATTCTACGTTTCTTCGTGTTTTTTTCCTGAAAGATTTGGAGTTTTTTTGAAGGTTTACCACCCATAAATGAAGTACTCGGATCAAAATCACTTCTCGTAGATGGATAAGATGCTTTGTGGTGTTTTCTTTAATGTTTACCGCACATAAATGAAGTAATCAGATATGAAACACTTAGAGCAGTACTCTATGCTTCTTCGTGTCGGTTTGATGAAACGTTTAGAGTTTTCTTGGAAGGTTACCACACATAAATGAAGTAATCAGATCGGAAAAACTTCTCTTAGCAGGATAAGATGCTTTGTGGTGTTTTCTGGAATATTTACCACCCATAAATGACGTAATCAGATCAGAAACACTTCTCGCAGTAGGATAAGATGATTTGTGCTGTTTTCTTGAATGGTTACCACCCATAAATTAAGTAGTCGGATAAAAAAACACTTCTTGAAGTAGGATAAGTTGCTTTGTGGTGTTTTGTTGAATGTTTACCACCCATAAATGAAGTAATAGTCAAGAAGCGCTTGAAGTGGTATTCTATGTTTCTTTGTGGTGGTTTCCTGAAAGATTTGTAGTTTTCTTGGAAGGTTACCACCGATAAATGAAGTACTCAGACTCAGAAACACTTCTCGTAGCAGGATAAGATGTTTTGTGGTATTTTCTTGAATGTTTACCACCCATAAATGATGTAATCAGATCAGAAACACTTCTCGCAGCAGGATAAGATGCTTTGTGGTGTTTTGTTGAATGTTTACCAACCATAAATGAAGTAATAGTCATGAGGCGCTTAGAGTGGTATTCTAAGTTTCTTCGTGTTGTTTCCTGAAAGATTTGGAGTTTTCTTGAAGGGTTACCACCCATAAATGAAGTACTCGGATAAAAAACACTTCTCGTAGCAGGATAAGATGCTTTGTGGTGTTTTCCTTAATGTTTACCGCGAATAAATAAAGTAATCAGATATGAAACACTTAGAGTAGTATTCTATGCTTCTTCGTGGTGGTTTGATTAAAAGGTTTAGAGTTTTCTTGGAAGATTATCACTCATAAATGAAGTAATCAGACCAGAAACAATTATCGTAGCAGGAAAAGATGCTTTATGGTGTTTTCTTGAATGTTTACCACCCATAAATGACGTAATCAAATCAGAAATACTTCTCGAAGTAGGATAAGATGCTTTGTGGTGTTTTGCTGAATGGTTATCACCCATAAATGAAGTAATAGTCACGAAGCGCTTAGAGTGGTATTCTACGTTTCTTCTTGGTTGTTTCCTGAAAGGTTTGGAGTTTAGTTGAAAGGTTACCACTCATAAATGAAGTACTCGGACCAGAAACACTTCTCTTGCCACGATAACATGCTTTGTAGTGTTTCCTTGATTGTTTACCGCCCATAAATGAAGTAATCAGATATGAAACACTAAGACTAATTCTATGCTTCTTCGTGGTGGTTCGATGAAAGGTTTAGAGTTTTCTCGGATGGTTACCACTCATAAAATAAGTAATCAGTTCAGAAACACTTCTCGCAGTATGATAAGATGATTTGTGGTGTTTTCTTGAATGATTACCACCCATAAATTAAGTAATAGTCAAGAAGCGCTTGTAGTGGTATTCTATGTTTCTTCATGGTGGTTTCCTGAAAGGTTTATAGTTTTCTTGGAAGGTTACCACCCATAAATGAAGTACTCAGACTTAGAAACACTTCTTGTAGAAAGATAAGTTGCTTTGTGGTGTGTTTTCTTGAATGGTTACCACCCATAAATGACGTAATCAGATCATAAACACTTCTCGCAGCAGGATAAGATGCTTTGTGGTATTTTGTTGAATGTTTACCACCCATAAATGTAATAGTCATGAAGCTCTTAGAGTGGTATTCTACGTTTCTTCGTGGTGGTTTCCTGCAAGATTTATAGTTTTCTTTAAGTGTTACAAACCATAAATGAAGTACTCGGATAAGAAACACTTCTTGTAGCAGGCTAAGATGCTTTGTGTTGTTTTCTTAAATGTTTACCACCCATAAATTAAGTAATCATATCAGCAACACTACTCACAGTAGGATAGGATGCTTTGTGGTGCTTTCTTGAATCATTACCACCCAAAAATGAAGTACTCGGATCAGAAACACTTCTCGTAGAAGGGTAAGATGCTTTGTGGTGTTTTCTTGAATGTTTATCACTCATAAATTAAGTAATCATATCAGCAACACTTCTCGCAGTACGATTGGATGTTTTGTGGTGTTTTCTTGAATGGTTACCATCCAAAAATGAAGTACTCGGATAAGAAACACTTCTAGTAGCCGGATAAAATGTTTTGTGGTGTTTTCTTGAATATTTACCGCCCCTAAATGAAGTACTCACACATGAACCACTAAGAGTGGTATTCTACGCTTCTTTGTGTTGGTTTCCTAAAATGTTTGGAGTTTTCTTGAAAGGTTACCACCTATAAAGGTACTCGGAGCAGCAACACTTGTAGTAGCATGATAAGATGCATTGTGGTGTTTTCTTGAATGTTTTCCACCCACAAATGAAGTAATCAGATCAGAAACACTTCTCGCAGCAGGATAATATGCTTTGTGGTGTTTAGTTGAATGTTTACCAACAATAAATGAAGTAATAGTAATGAAGCACTTAGAGTGGTATTCTACGTTTCTTCGTGTTTTTTTCCTGAAAGATTTGGAGTTTTTTTGAAGGTTTACCACCCATAAATGAAGTACTCGGATCAAAATCACTTCTCGTAGATGGATAAGATGCTTTGTGGTGTTTTCTTTAATGTTTACCGCACATAAATGAAGTAATCAGATATGAAACACTTAGAGCAGTACTCTATGCTTCTTCGTGTCGGTTTGATGAAACGTTTAGAGTTTTCTTGGAAGGTTACCACACATAAATGAAGTAATCAGATCGGAAAAACTTCTCTTAGCAGGATAAGATGCTTTGTGGTGTTTTCTGGAATATTTACCACCCATAAATGACGTAATCAGATCAGAAACACTTCTCGCAGTAGGATAAGATGATTTGTGCTGTTTTCTTGAATGGTTACCACCCATAAATTAAGTAATCGGATAAAAAAACACTTCTTGAAGTAGGATAAGTTGCTTTGTGGTGTTTTGTTGAATGTTTACCACCCATAAATGAAGTAATAGTCAAGAAGCGCTTGAAGTGGTATTCTATGTTTCTTTGTGGTGGTTTCCTGAAAGATTTGTAGTTTTCTTGGAAGGTTACCACCGATAAATGAAGTACTCAGACTCAGAAACACTTCTCGTAGCAGGATAAGATGTTTTGTGGTATTTTCTTGAATGTTTACCACCCATAAATGATGTAATCAGATCAGAAACACTTCTCGCAGCAGGATAAGATGCTTTGTGGTGTTTTGTTGAATGTTTACCAACCATAAATGAAGTAATAGTCATGAGGCGCTTAGAGTGGTATTCTAAGTTTCTTCGTGTTGTTTCCTGAAAGATTTGGAGTTTTCTTGAAGGGTTACCACCCATAAATGAAGTACTCGGATCAAAAACACTTCTCGTAGCAGGATAAGATGCTTTGTGGTGTTTTCCTTAATGTTTACCGCGAATAAATGAAGTAATCAGATATGAAACACTTAGAGTAGTATTCTATGCTTCTTCGTGGTGGTTTGATTAAAAGGTTTAGAGTTTTCTTGGAAGATTATCACTCATAAATGAAGTAATCAGACCAGAAACAATTATCGTAGCAGGAAAAGATGCTTTATGGTGTTTTCTTGAATGTTTACCACCCATAAATGACGTAATCAAATCAGAAATACTTCTCGAAGTAGGATAAGATGCTTTGTGGTGTTTTGCTGAATGGTTATCACCCATAAATGAAGTAATAGTCACGAAGCGCTTAGAGTGGTATTCTACGTTTCTTCTTGGTTGTTTCCTGAAAGGTTTGGAGTTTAGTTGAAAGGTTACCACTCATAAATGAAGTACTCGGACCAGAAACACTTCTCTTGCCACGATAACATGCTTTGTAGTGTTTCCTTGATTGTTTACCGCCCATAAATGAAGTAATCAGATATGAAACACTAAGACTAATTCTATGCTTCTTCGTGGTGGTTCGATGAAAGGTTTAGAGTTTCCTCGGATGGTTACCACTCATAAAATAAGTAATCAGTTCAGAAACACTTCTCGCAGTATGATAAGATGATTTGTGGTGTTTTCTTGAATGATTACCACCCATAAATTAAGTAATAGTCAAGAAGCGCTTGTAGTGGTATTCTATGTTTCTTCATGGTGGTTTCCTGAAAGGTTTATAGTTTTCTTGGAAGGTTACCACCCATAAATGAAGTACTCAGACTTAGAAACACTTCTTGTAGAAAGATAAGTTGCTTTGTGGTGTGTTTTCTTGAATGGTTACCACCCATAAATGACGTAATCAGATCATAAACACTTCTCGCAGCAGGATAAGATGCTTTGTGGTATTTTGTTGAATGTTTACCACCCATAAATGTAATAGTCATGAAGCTCTTAGAGTGGTATTCTACGTTTCTTCGTGGTGGTTTCCTGCAAGATTTATAGTTTTCTTTAAGTGTTACAAACCATAAATGAAGTACTCGGATAAGAAACACTTCTTGTAGCAGGCTAAGATGCTTTGTGTTGTTTTCTTAAATGTTTACCACCCATAAATTAAGTAATCATATCAGCAACACTACTCACAGTAGGATAGGATGCTTTGTGGTGCTTTCTTGAATCATTACCACCCAAAAATGAAGTACTCGGATCAGAAACACTTCTCGTAGAAGGGTAAGATGCTTTGTGGTGTTTTCTTGAATGTTTATCACTCATAAATTAAGTAATCATATCAGCAACACTTCTCGCAGTACGATTGGATGTTTTGTGGTGTTTTCTTGAATGGTTACCATCCAAAAATGAAGTACTCGGATAAGAAACACTTCTAGTAGCCGGATAAAATGTTTTGTGGTGTTTTCTTGAATATTTACCGCCCCTAAATGAAGTACTCACACATGAACCACTAAGAGTGGTATTCTACGCTTCTTTGTGTTGGTTTCCTAAAATGTTTGGAGTTTTCTTGAAAGGTTACCACCTATAAAGGTACTCGGAGCAGCAACACTTGTAGTAGCATGATAAGATGCATTGTGGTGTTTTCTTGAATGTTTTCCACCCACAAATGAAGTAATCAGATCAGAAACACTTCTCGCAGCAGGATAATATGCTTTGTGGTGTTTAGTTGAATGTTTACCAACAATAAATGAAGTAATAGTAATGAAGCACTTAGAGTGGTATTCTACGTTTCTTCGTGTTTTTTTCCTGAAAGATTTGGAGTTTTTTTGAAGGTTTACCACCCATAAATGAAGTACTCGGATCAAAATCACTTCTCGTAGATGGATAAGATGCTTTGTGGTGTTTTCTTTAATGTTTACCGCACATAAATGAAGTAATCAGATATGAAACACTTAGAGCAGTACTCTATGCTTCTTCGTGTCGGTTTGATGAAACGTTTAGAGTTTTCTTGGAAGGTTACCACACATAAATGAAGTAATCAGATCGGAAAAACTTCTCTTAGCAGGATAAGATGCTTTGTGGTGTTTTCTGGAATATTTACCACCCATAAATGACGTAATCAGATCAGAAACACTTCTCGCAGTAGGATAAGATGATTTGTGCTGTTTTCTTGAATGGTTACCACCCATAAATTAAGTAATCGGATAAAAAAACACTTCTTGAAGTAGGATAAGTTGCTTTGTGGTGTTTTGTTGAATGTTTACCACCCATAAATGAAGTAATAGTCAAGAAGCGCTTGAAGTGGTATTCTATGTTTCTTTGTGGTGGTTTCCTGAAAGATTTGTAGTTTTCTTGGAAGGTTACCACCGATAAATGAAGTACTCAGACTCAGAAACACTTCTCGTAGCAGGATAAGATGTTTTGTGGTATTTTCTTGAATGTTTACCACCCATAAATGATGTAATCAGATCAGAAACACTTCTCGCAGCAGGATAAGATGCTTTGTGGTGTTTTGTTGAATGTTTACCAACCATAAATGAAGTAATAGTCATGAGGCGCTTAGAGTGGTATTCTAAGTTTCTTCGTGTTGTTTCCTGAAAGATTTGGAGTTTTCTTGAAGGGTTACCACCCATAAATGAAGTACTCGGATCAAAAACACTTCTCGTAGCAGGATAAGATGCTTTGTGGTGTTTTCCTTAATGTTTACCGCGAATAAATGAAGTAATCAGATATGAAACACTTAGAGTAGTATTCTATGCTTCTTCGTGGTGGTTTGATTAAAAGGTTTAGAGTTTTCTTGGAAGATTATCACTCATAAATGAAGTAATCAGACCAGAAACAATTATCGTAGCAGGAAAAGATGCTTTATGGTGTTTTCTTGAATGTTTACCACCCATAAATGACGTAATCAAATCAGAAATACTTCTCGAAGTAGGATAAGATGCTTTGTGGTGTTTTGCTGAATGGTTATCACCCATAAATGAAGTAATAGTCACGAAGCGCTTAGAGTGGTATTCTACGTTTCTTCTTGGTTGTTTCCTGAAAGGTTTGGAGTTTAGTTGAAAGGTTACCACTCATAAATGAAGTACTCGGACCAGAAACACTTCTCTTGCCACGATAACATGCTTTGTAGTGTTTCCTTGATTGTTTACCGCCCATAAATGAAGTAATCAGATATGAAACACTAAGACTAATTCTATGCTTCTTCGTGGTGGTTCGATGAAAGGTTTAGAGTTTTCTCGGATGGTTACCACTCATAAAATAAGTAATCAGTTCAGAAACACTTCTCGCAGTATGATAAGATGATTTGTGGTGTTTTCTTGAATGATTACCACCCATAAATTAAGTAATAGTCAAGAAGCGCTTGTAGTGGTATTCTATGTTTCTTCATGGTGGTTTCCTGAAAGGTTTATAGTTTTCTTGGAAGGTTACCACCCATAAATGAAGTACTCAGACTTAGAAACACTTCTTGTAGAAAGATAAGTTGCTTTGTGGTGTGTTTTCTTGAATGGTTACCACCCATAAATGACGTAATCAGATCATAAACACTTCTCGCAGCAGGATAAGATGCTTTGTGGTATTTTGTTGAATGTTTACCACCCATAAATGTAATAGTCATGAAGCTCTTAGAGTGGTATTCTACGTTTCTTCGTGGTGGTTTCCTGCAAGATTTATAGTTTTCTTTAAGTGTTACAAACCATAAATGAAGTACTCGGATAAGAAACACTTCTTGTAGCAGGCTAAGATGCTTTGTGTTGTTTTCTTAAATGTTTACCACCCATAAATTAAGTAATCATATCAGCAACACTACTCACAGTAGGATAGGATGCTTTGTGGTGCTTTCTTGAATCATTACCACCCAAAAATGAAGTACTCGGATCAGAAACACTTCTCGTAGAAGGGTAAGATGCTTTGTGGTGTTTTCTTGAATGTTTATCACTCATAAATTAAGTAATCATATCAGCAACACTTCTCGCAGTACGATTGGATGTTTTGTGGTGTTTTCTTGAATGGTTACCATCCAAAAATGAAGTACTCGGATAAGAAACACTTCTAGTAGCCGGATAAAATGTTTTGTGGTGTTTTCTTGAATATTTACCGCCCCTAAATGAAGTACTCACACATGAACCACTAAGAGTGGTATTCTACGCTTCTTTGTGTTGGTTTCCTAAAATGTTTGGAGTTTTCTTGAAAGGTTACCACCTATAAAGGTACTCGGAGCAGCAACACTTGTAGTAGCATGATAAGATGCATTGTGGTGTTTTCTTGAATGTTTTCCACCCACAAATGAAGTAATCAGATCAGAAACACTTCTCGCAGCAGGATAATATGCTTTGTGGTGTTTAGTTGAATGTTTACCAACAATAAATGAAGTAATAGTAATGAAGCACTTAGAGTGGTATTCTACGTTTCTTCGTGTTTTTTTCCTGAAAGATTTGGAGTTTTTTTGAAGGTTTACCACCCATAAATGAAGTACTCGGATCAAAATCACTTCTCGTAGATGGATAAGATGCTTTGTGGTGTTTTCTTTAATGTTTACCGCACATAAATGAAGTAATCAGATATGAAACACTTAGAGCAGTACTCTATGCTTCTTCGTGTCGGTTTGATGAAACGTTTAGAGTTTTCTTGGAAGGTTACCACACATAAATGAAGTAATCAGATCGGAAAAACTTCTCTTAGCAGGATAAGATGCTTTGTGGTGTTTTCTGGAATATTTACCACCCATAAATGACGTAATCAGATCAGAAACACTTCTCGCAGTAGGATAAGATGATTTGTGCTGTTTTCTTGAATGGTTACCACCCATAAATTAAGTAATCGGATAAAAAAACACTTCTTGAAGTAGGATAAGTTGCTTTGTGGTGTTTTGTTGAATGTTTACCACCCATAAATGAAGTAATAGTCAAGAAGCGCTTGAAGTGGTATTCTATGTTTCTTTGTGGTGGTTTCCTGAAAGATTTGTAGTTTTCTTGGAAGGTTACCACCGATAAATGAAGTACTCAGACTCAGAAACACTTCTCGTAGCAGGATAAGATGTTTTGTGGTATTTTCTTGAATGTTTACCACCCATAAATGATGTAATCAGATCAGAAACACTTCTCGCAGCAGGATAAGATGCTTTGTGGTGTTTTGTTGAATGTTTACCAACCATAAATGAAGTAATAGTCATGAGGCGCTTAGAGTGGTATTCTAAGTTTCTTCGTGTTGTTTCCTGAAAGATTTGGAGTTTTCTTGAAGGGTTACCACCCATAAATGAAGTACTCGGATCAAAAACACTTCTCGTAGCAGGATAAGATGCTTTGTGGTGTTTTCCTTAATGTTTACCGCGAATAAATGAAGTAATCAGATATGAAACACTTAGAGTAGTATTCTATGCTTCTTCGTGGTGGTTTGATTAAAAGGTTTAGAGTTTTCTTGGAAGATTATCACTCATAAATGAAGTAATCAGACCAGAAACAATTATCGTAGCAGGAAAAGATGCTTTATGGTGTTTTCTTGAATGTTTACCACCCATAAATGACGTAATCAAATCAGAAATACTTCTCGAAGTAGGATAAGATGCTTTGTGGTGTTTTGCTGAATGGTTATCACCCATAAATGAAGTAATAGTCACGAAGCGCTTAGAGTGGTATTCTACGTTTCTTCTTGGTTGTTTCCTGAAAGGTTTGGAGTTTAGTTGAAAGGTTACCACTCATAAATGAAGTACTCGGACCAGAAACACTTCTCTTGCCACGATAACATGCTTTGTAGTGTTTCCTTGATTGTTTACCGCCCATAAATGAAGTAATCAGATATGAAACACTAAGACTAATTCTATGCTTCTTCGTGGTGGTTCGATGAAAGGTTTAGAGTTTTCTCGGATGGTTACCACTCATAAAATAAGTAATCAGTTCAGAAACACTTCTCGCAGTATGATAAGATGATTTGTGGTGTTTTCTTGAATGATTACCACCCATAAATTAAGTAATAGTCAAGAAGCGCTTGTAGTGGTATTCTATGTTTCTTCATGGTGGTTTCCTGAAAGGTTTATAGTTTTCTTGGAAGGTTACCACCCATAAATGAAGTACTCAGACTTAGAAACACTTCTTGTAGAAAGATAAGTTGCTTTGTGGTGTGTTTTCTTGAATGGTTACCACCCATAAATGACGTAATCAGATCATAAACACTTCTCGCAGCAGGATAAGATGCTTTGTGGTATTTTGTTGAATGTTTACCACCCATAAATGTAATAGTCATGAAGCTCTTAGAGTGGTATTCTACGTTTCTTCGTGGTGGTTTCCTGCAAGATTTATAGTTTTCTTTAAGTGTTACAAACCATAAATGAAGTACTCGGATAAGAAACACTCCTTGTAGCAGGCTAAGATGCTTTGTGTTGTTTTCTTAAATGTTTACCACCCATAAATTAAGTAATCATATCAGCAACACTACTCACAGTAGGATAGGATGCTTTGTGGTGCTTTCTTGAATCATTACCACCCAAAAATGAAGTACTCGGATCAGAAACACTTCTCGTAGAAGGGTAAGATGCTTTGTGGTGTTTTCTTGAATGTTTATCACTCATAAATTAAGTAATCATATCAGCAACACTTCTCGCAGTACGATTGGATGTTTTGTGGTGTTTTCTTGAATGGTTACCATCCAAAAATGAAGTACTCGGATAAGAAACACTTCTAGTAGCCGGATAAAATGTTTTGTGGTGTTTTCTTGAATATTTACCGCCCCTAAATGAAGTACTCACACATGAACCACTAAGAGTGGTATTCTACGCTTCTTTGTGTTGGTTTCCTAAAATGTTTGGAGTTTTCTTGAAAGGTTACCACCTATAAAGGTACTCGGAGCAGCAACACTTGTAGTAGCATGATAAGATGCATTGTGGTGTTTTCTTGAATGTTTTCCACCCACAAATGAAGTAATCAGATCAGAAACACTTCTCGCAGCAGGATAATATGCTTTGTGGTGTTTAGTTGAATGTTTACCAACAATAAATGAAGTAATAGTAATGAAGCACTTAGAGTGGTATTCTACGTTTCTTCGTGTTTTTTTCCTGAAAGATTTGGAGTTTTTTTGAAGGTTTACCACCCATAAATGAAGTACTCGGATCAAAATCACTTCTCGTAGATGGATAAGATGCTTTGTGGTGTTTTCTTTAATGTTTACCGCACATAAATGAAGTAATCAGATATGAAACACTTAGAGCAGTACTCTATGCTTCTTCGTGTCGGTTTGATGAAACGTTTAGAGTTTTCTTGGAAGGTTACCACACATAAATGAAGTAATCAGATCGGAAAAACTTCTCTTAGCAGGATAAGATGCTTTGTGGTGTTTTCTGGAATATTTACCACCCATAAATGACGTAATCAGATCAGAAACACTTCTCGCAGTAGGATAAGATGATTTGTGCTGTTTTCTTGAATGGTTACCACCCATAAATTAAGTTATCGGATAAAAAAACACTTCTTGAAGTAGGATAAGTTGCTTTGTGGTGTTTTGTTGAATGTTTACCACCCATAAATGAAGTAATAGTCAAGAAGCGCTTGAAGTATTATTCTATGTTTCTTTGTGGTGGTTTCCTGAAAGATTTGTAGTTTTCTTGGAAGGTTACCACCGATAAATGAAGTACTCAGACTCAGAAACACTTCTCGTAGCAGGATAAGATACTTTGTGGTATTTTCTTGAATGTTTACCACAATAAATGACGTAACCAGATCAGAAACACTTCTCGCAGTAGGATAAGATGCTTTGTGGTGTTTTGTTGAATGTTTACCAACCATAAATGAAATAATTGTCATGAAGCGCTTAGAGTGGTATTCTACGTTTCTTCGTGTTATTTCCAGAAAGATTTGGAGTTTCTTGAAGGGTTACCACTCATAAATGAAGTACTCGGATAAAAAACACTTCTCGTAGCAGGATAAGATCTTTACCACCCATAAATGTAATAGTCATAAACACTTCTTGAATGTTTTCCTGAATGGTTTAGAGTTTCCTTGAAAGGTTACCACCCATAAATGAAGTACTCGGATCTTAAACACTTCTCGTAACAAGATAAGATGCTTTGCGGTGTTTTCTTGATTGGTTATAACCCATAAATGTACCCGAATCAGAAACACCTCACGTAGCAGGATAAGATGCTTTGTGGTATTTTGTTGAATGTTTACCACCCATAAATGTAATAGTCATGAAACGCTTAGAGTGGTATTCTACGTTTCTTCGTGGTGGTTTCCTGCAAGATTTATAGTTTTCTTTAAGTGTTACAAACCATAAATGAAGTACTCGGATAAGAAACACTTCTTGTAGCAGGCTAAGATGCTTTGTGTTGTTTTCTTAAATGTTTACCACCCATAAATTAAGTAATCATATCAGCAACACTACTCGCAGTAGGATAGGATGCTTTGTGGTGCTTTCTTGAATCATTACCACCCAAAAATGAAGTACTCGGATCAGAAACACTTCTCGTAGAAGGGTAAGATGCTTTGTGGTGTTTTCTTGAATGTTTACCACTCTTAAATTAAGTAATCATATCAGCAACACTTCTCGCAGTACGATTGGATGCTTTGTGGTGTTTTCTTGAATGGTTACCATCCAAAATGAAGTACTCGGCTAAGAAACACTTCTAGTAGCCGGATAAAATGTTTTGTGGTGTTTTCTTGAATGTTTACCGCCCCCTAAATGAAGTACTCACACATGAACCACTAAGAGTGGTATTCTACGCTTCTTTGTGTTGGTTTCCTAAAATGTTTGGAGTTTTCTTGAAAGGTTACCACCTATAAAGGTACTCGGAGCAGCAACACTTGTAGTAGCATGATAAGATGCATTGTGGTGTTTTCTTGAATGTTTTCCACCCACAAATGAAGTAATCAGATCAGAAACACTTCTCGCAGCAGGTTAAGATGCTTTGTGGTGTTTAGTTGAATGTTTACCAACCATAAATGAAGTAATAGTCATGAAGCGCTTAGAGTGGTATTCTACGTTTCTTCGTGTTGTTTTCCTGAAAGATTTGGAGTTTTCTTGAAGGGTTACCACCCATAAATGAAGTACTCGGATCAAAAACACTTCTCGTAGTAGGATAAGATGTTTTGTGGTGTTTTCCTTAATGTTTACCGCGCATAAATGAAGTAATCAGATATGAAACACTTAGAGTAGTATTCTATGCTTCTTCGTGGTGGTTTGATGAAAGGTTTAGAGTTTTCTTGGAAGGTTATCACTCATAAATGAATTAATCAGATCAGAAACACTTCTCGTAGCAGAATAAGATGCTTTGTGGTATTTTCTGGAATGTTTACCACCCATAAATGATGTAATCAGATCAGAAACACTTCTCGCAGCAGGATAAGATGATTTGTGGTGTTTTGTTGAATGTTTACCAACCATAAATGAAGTAATAGTCATGAGGCGCTTAGAGTGGTATTCTAAGTTTCTTCGTGTTGTTTCCTGAAAGATTTGGAGTTTTCTTGAAGGGTTACCACCCATAAATGAAGTACTCGGATCAAAAACACTTCTCGTAGCAGGATAAGATGCTTTGTGGTGTTTTCCTTAATGTTTACCGCGAATAAATGAAGTAATCAGATATGAAACACTTAGATTAGTATTCTATCTTTTTCGTGGTGGTTTGATTAAAGGTTTAGAGTTTTCTTAGAAGGTTACCACTCTTAAATGATGTAATCAGACCAGAAACACTTATCGTAGTAGGAAAAGATGCTTTGTGGTGTTTTCTTGAATGTTTACCACCCATAAATGACGTAATAAGAACAGAAATACTTCTCGAAGTAGGATAAGATGCTTTGTGGTGTTTTGCTGAATGGTTACCACCCATAAATGAAGTAATTGTCACGAAGCGCTTAGAGTGGTTTTCTACGTTTCTTCTTGGTTGTTTCCTGAAAGGTTTGGAGTCTAGTTGAAAGGTTACCACTCATAAATGAAGTACTCGGACCAGAAACACTTCTCTTGCACGATAACGTACTTTGTAGTGTTTCCTTGATTGTTTACCGCCCATAAATGAAGTAATCAGATATCAAACACTATGACTAATTCTATGCTTCTTCGTGGTGGTTCGATGAAAGGTTTAGAGTTTTCTTGGAAGGTTACCACTTATAAATTAAGTAATCAGTTCGGAAACACTTCTCGCAGTATGATAAGATGATTTGTGGTGTTTTCTTGAATGATTACCACCCATAAATTAAATAATAGTCAAGAAGCGCTTGAAGTGGTATTCTATGTTTCTTCGTGGTGGTTTCCTGAAAGGTTTGTAGTTTTCTTGGAAGGTTACCACCCATAAATGAAGTACTCAGACTTAGAAACACTTCTTGTAGCAGGATAAGTTGCTTTGTGGTGTGTTTTCTAGAATGGTTACCACCCATAAATGACGTAATCAGATCATAAACACTTCTCGCAGCAGGATAAGATGCTTTGTGGTATTTTGTTGAATGTTTACCAACCATAAATGAAGTAATAGTCATGAAGCGCTTACAGTGGTATTCTACGTTTCTTCGTGGTGATTTCCTGAAAGATTTAGAGTTTTCTTGAAGTGTTACAACCCATAAATGAAGTACTCGGATAAGAAACACTTCTTGTAGCAGGATAAGATGCTTTGTGTTGTTTTCTTGAATGTTTACCACCCATAAATTAAGTAATCATATCAGCAACACTACTCGCAGTAGGATAGGATGCTTTGTGGTGCTTTCTTGAATCATTACCATCCAAAAATAAAGTACTCGGATCAGAAACACTTCTCGTAGAAGGATAAGAAGCTTTGTGGTGTTTTCTTGCATGTTTACCACTCATAAATTAAGTAATCATATCAGCAACACTTCTCGCAGTACGATTGGATGCTTTGTGGTGTTTTCTTGAATGGTAACCATCCAAAAATGAAGTACTCGGATAAGAAACACTTCTAGTAGCCGGATAAAATGTTTTGTGGTGTTTTCTTGAATGTTTACCGCCCCTACATGTAGTACTCAGAGATGAACCACTAAGAGTGGCATTCCATGCTTCTTCGTGTTGGTTTCCTAAAATGTTTGGAGTTTTCTTGAAAGGTTACCACCTATAAATGTACACGGGTCAGAAACACTTCTAGTTGCAGGATAAGATGCATTGTGGTGTTTTCTTGAATGTTTTCCACCCACAAATGAAGTAATCAGATCAGAAACACTTTTCGCAGCAGGTTAAGATGTTTTGTGGTGTTTAGTTGAATGTTTACCAACCATAAATGAAGTAATAGTCATGAAGCGCTTACAGTGGTATTCTACGTTTCTTCGTGGTGATTTCCTGAAAGATTTAGAGTTTTCTTGAAGTGTTACAACCCATAAATGAAGTACTCGGATAAGAAACACTTCTCGTAGCAGGCTAAGATGCTTTGTGGTGTTTTCTTGAATGTTTACCTCCTATAAATTAAGTAATCATATCAGCAACACTACTCGCAGTAGGATATGATGCTTTGTGGTGCTTTCTTGAATCATTACCACCCAAAAATGAAGTACTCAGATCAGAAACACTTCTAGTAGTAGGATAAGATGCTTTGTGGTGTTTTCTTGAATGTTTACCACTCATAAATTAAGTAATCATATCAGCAACACTTCTCGCAGTAGGATTGGATGCTTTGTGGTGTTTTCTTGAATGGTTACCACCCAAAAATGAAGTACTCGAACAGAAACACTTCTTGTAGCAGGATAAAATGTTTTGTGGTGTTTTCTTGAATGTTTACCGCCCCTAAATGAAGTACTCAGACATGAACCACTAAGAGTGGTATTCTACGCTTCTTCGTGTTGGTTTTCTGAAATGTTTGGAGTTTTCTTGAAAGGTTACGACCTATAAATGTACTCAGATCAAAAACACTTCTCGTAGCAGGATATGATGCTTTGTGGTGTTTTCCTTAATGTTTACAGCGCATAAATGAAGTAATCAGATCAGAAACACTTATCGCAACAGGATTAGAAGCTTTGTCGTGTTTAGTTGAATGTTTACCAACCATGAATGAAGTAATAGTCATGAAGCGCTTAGAATGGTATTCTACGTTTCTTTGTGTTGTTTTCCTGAAAGATTTGTTGTTTTCTTGAAGGGTTACCACCCATAAGTACTCGGATTAAAAACACTTCTCGTAGCAGGATAAGATGCTTTGTGGTTCTTGAATGTTTACAGTGCATAAATGAAGTAATCATATATGAAACATTAAGAGAAGTATTCTATGCTTCTTTGTGGTGGTTTGATGAAAGGTTTAGAGTTTTCTTGGAAAGTTACCACTCATAAATGAAGTAATTAGATCAGAAACACTTCTCGTAGCAGGAAAAGATGCTTTCTGGTGTTTTCTTGAATTTTTACCACCCCCATAAATGACGTAATCAGATCAGAAACACTTCTCGAAGCATGATAAGATGCTTTGTGGTGTTTTGTTGAATGTTTACCACCCATAAATGAAGTAATAGTCATGAAGCGCTTGAAGTGGTATTATATGTTTCTTCGTGGTGGTTTCCTGAAAGGTTTGTAGTTTTCTTGGATGGTTACCACCCATAAATGAAGTACACAGACTCAGAAACACTTCTCGTAGCAGGATAAGATGCTTTGTGGTGTTTTCTTGAATGCTTACCACCCATAAATGAAGTACTCGAATTAGAAACACTTCTCGTAGCAGGATAAGATGTTTTATTGTGTTTTCTTGAATGCTTACCACCCATAAATTAAGTAATCATATCAGCAACACTACTCGTAGTAGGATAGGATGCTTTGTGTTGTTTTCTTGAATCATTACCACCCAAAAATGAAGTACTCGGATCAGAAACACTTCTGATAGCAGGATAAGATGCTTTGTGGTGTTTTCTTGAATGTTTACCACTCATAAATTAAGTAATCATATCAGCAACATTTCTCGCGGTAAGATTGGATGCTTTGTGGTGTTTTCTTGAATGGTTGCTACCCAAAAATGAAGTACTCGGATAAGAAACACTTCTCGTAGCAGGATAAGATGTTTTGTGGTGTTTTCTTGAATGTTTACCAGCCCTAAATGAAGTACTCAGACATGAACCACTTAGAGTGGTATTCTACACTTCTTCGTGTTGGTTTCCGGAAAAGTTTGTAGTTTTCTTGAAAGGTTACCAACCATAAATGTACTCGGATCAGAAACACTTCTAGTACCAGGATAAGATGCTTTGTGGTGTTTTTTTGAATGGTTACCACCAAAAAATGAAGTACTCGGATCAGAAACAATTCTCGTAGCAGGATAAGATGTTTTGTGGTGTTTTCTTGAATGCTTACCAGCCAATGAAGTACTCAGACATGAGCCACTTAGAGTGGTATTCTACGCTTCTTTGTGTAGGTTTCCTGAAAATTTTCTAGTTTTTTTGAAAGGTTACCACACATAAATGAAGTACACAGACTCAGAAACACTTCTAGTAGCAGGACAAGATGCTTTGTGGTGTTTTCTTGAATGTTTACCACCCATAAATGAAGTAATCAGATCAGAAACACTATTCACAGCAAGTTAAGATGCTTTGTGGTGTTTAGTTGAATCATTACCACCCAAAAATGACGTACTCGGATCAGAAACACTTCTCGTAGCAGGAAAAGATGCTTTGTGTTGTTTTCTTGAATGTTTACCACTCATAAATGAAGTAATCATATCAGCAACACGTCTCGCTGTAGGATTGGATGATTTGTGGTGTTTTCTTGATTGGTTAACCCCCAAAAATGAAGTACTCGGATCAGAAACACTTCTCTTAGCAGGAAAATACGTTTTGTGGTGTTTTCTTGAATGTTTACCACCCTTAAATGAAGTACTCAGACATAAACATTCAACAAAACACCAGAAAGCATCTTATCCTGCTACGAGATGTGTTTCTGATCCGATTACATTTATGGATAGTAACCATTCAAGAAAACACCACAAAGCATCTCACCCTACAGCGAGAAGTGTTT
>CAXKVX010004682.1:0-17911 GCA_964058865.1 Eleocharis quinqueflora
CGGACAGTTGAAAATATTCTCCATACTAATGTAGACTTGGAGACCAAATTTTATATCTTTTGGAATTTTTTTACTATTTTATCGAAGGGTTGAAAATTGGATGTTTGTAAATCGTTAGATAAATAATTTTCAATCCATTCGATAAAATAGTAAAAAAATTCAAAAGAATATAAAATTTTGTTTCCAAGTCTATATTAATATGAAGAATGTTTTCAACGGTCCGGATCGGTCATTTACATTTGCTATCATGGAGCGGTTGCGAGCGATTGGAAGTTTGGCGGCTACGAAACCCTCCTCTCTCTCTCTCTCTCTCTATATATATATATATATAGCTAGACTACGTTCCTTTACAAAGCGCCACTCACACAGTACTTTGCCTTCGTATCTTCAATTTTGAAATCAAAACGACTGATTCAAATCGTTGAATTTGATCTATATATTGAACTCTTCTTGGAGAGCGAGATTTTCATTTTTTATTTTTTTATAGATGTGGAAAATCACTAATATGGATGGTCCAGAAATCGTCAGATTAAATATCTTTTTATTAGAAATAAGAACTCTACTAAAGGCTTAATGTGAAAGTTCAATATTATCAAGATAGACACAATTCAACAATTGACTGTAACAATTATATACAAATAACTTCAAAATTGCAAGAAAGTAATAATGAAAGATAGAGAGAGTAAGAGAAATGTGACACACGATGTAACGTTGTTCGACTGAAATATTTTCAAAGCATACGTCCATGAGACTCCTCAATTTCACATTAGGATTTATACACTATCACCAAAGCTTCTTACAAGGTTGGATTCTAGTTCACGTATAGAATAAATGGGCAACTAAGAATCACGATCCAATTAAGAAATCAAACTAACATTAAAAAAAATTAAGGAATCAAACAAAGATCCAAAAGGGATCAAACAAATATCCACAAATTGAATCAAAAGGAGGATGAGCCCGCAGTATCTTTCCACAAGATCTCGATCTTTGGAACACAATCGCTTAAGCCAAAATTATCTCTCAAAAAATTTCTAGAATAGATGAGTAGATGATGGTTGGGAAAGCTAGAACAAAGTTTTTATCTCTCTCATATTGTAAGAATGAGTGTAGGTAGTTTTCTTGGAGAGAGGAGAAAGAGACCGGCTCCTTAAATAGATGTACATAACGAGGAGGTGATTTTGCCCATATAGATATATTGATATATAAATCGATATTATATTGATGTATCGATTTACTATGACGGTCTTCACAGAAAGTTCTCTCATGACTTAGCCAAAATTGAGTCTGCTTAGCATGAATATCAATATATTGATATGGTACATCAATATATCGATAGGTCAATCGATATGAAATCGATGCATCGATATGTCTCTTAAATAGGTGACGGTCCTTTCTAATTTTCTGTACTTGGTCATTCAACTGATTTTCTCATATATCAATATATCAATATGCAACATCGATATATCAATATGCACTGTTTTGACTTGTTTCGACTTGATTCCAAAGTCGATATCCCTGGAAATACAAATCTAAAAATAGAAAAATCTATCGTATGCTTCCAATGACCAAGTCCTGGTGCTCCAAGGACTCTAAGATGCTTCATCATGAATGTCATGCCTTGCATGCATCGTGTTCCTACACACATTATCTCAATAAATATATGTTAGATTGCATTTGTTTTGCAAATTGTCAAACCAAGAAAGTTGCTTAGTACAATATTTTTCACTCCTTTTAAAAATAGTAGAATAATTCTGAAAAAAATAAAATTTGGTCTCCAAGGAGATTTTAATATGGAGATCAAGTTCAACAGTTTGGATTGGTCGTCTGGATTTCGAAATTGGAGATACGAAAGCGAAGTACCGCATCAGTGATACTTTGTGAAGTGACATAGCCTAGCTCATACACACACACACAGATATATATATATATATATATATATATATATATGAGGTGAGCTATTATGCTTCAAGAAGCCAAAAGGAGTTTGGCTTCACATACTCTCAACCTTAGATGTGAATCCCTTGCTTTAAGATTCGTACTTTTAATATATGACCAATCCTGAGTGATTGGAGAATTACGTCAAAAAGCTCAAATTACATAGAAGCCCTAAAAGCCACTGAACCTATTGAAGAATCCGCGGTTGGTTTTGTAAAACCAACTAAAGCAACAAGAGGCACATCAACAATAATCAAGCAAAATAACACAATAATACAACTCTTGGTTAAGATAAGCGAAGGAATTGAAGATTGTAAAGAAACCGTCCAGGATATCAAAAAAGTTGTAGTTGAACAAGCGTCAGCTGGGACAAAATTTGATATCACAAATACAATCGAAGATCTACAAAAGAGTCTAAATAAGCTAAGTCTAGGAGAACCAGTCCTTAGACCTAAAAAGAAGGAAGTACCGTTTTTCGTGTTCAAAGATCCACGTAAAATATTTGAAGAAGAGAAGAAGAAGTCCTCGTCTTCTTAAGAATGAACCGAACATGTACGGAAACCATTACGGAACCACGGCCGTCTATATCTAACCGTGAACAGAACAGCCGTAATGAAAACCAGACTCCAACAATAGATGATCAAATAAGAAACTACAGACGTGGTCATAGATTACGTCAGGAGATCTCAAGAAGATTACCCGGAAGGCGACAAATTGGGTATAACAGGAGTCTAGAGTCACAACTAAACCCGGACGCAGAATTAGATGTATCTCAGTTTAGAAGAGCGCAATCTGTTCCAGCAGAAACGTTGTATCAAGATGGTTGGACAGCTACACAACATCGGGTTTATCAGCATTATTCTGACCAAAGAATACTGACAACGGGTGGACAACAGTTGGAGTTGTCATTCATCACACAACAAAGCTATGAAGAAATTCGTAGGTCAGGCCTCCAACATTTGCACATTGGGTTAATTATGATTAGGTTGTACACTTTACACCGCAGAAACGCAGGCGTTAACGCACTGGTTGTTATTCGAGACACCAGATGGGCGGATGACAGATCAATCATTGGCACAATGTAAATGGACCTAACAGCCGGTACCCAATTGGCTTATCTTGCACCCAATATCATGCTTAGTATAGTAGATTTCTTTAACCATATCCAATTAGTTGTCCAAACTCATGGATATGAGAATTGGCAAGCAGGCAAAAGTAATTTGTTGTTAACAAGATCACTGATTGGTAGATTATCAAATACTAGTTACACTAGTTTCAGATATAACGTACAAAGGGTATCTGACTATTTAGCTAGTAGAGGTGTCCAGGCAATCCCCGGTCAATCACACACAACTGAAAGTTTACGGGGTTTACAATGGGTTATCAGACCACCTAGTATAGCAGAGGTACAACACCCTCAAGCAGCTGTTATTCGTACACGATCAGACATTTCAGTGATGTTAAAATTCAAGAATTATTCTGCTACAAAGCCAAATGAGGAAACATCAGTTGGTGTAAACGATGAAGAACAGTTATCTGATGATGAAATTACTCAAGAGACTGCCCTAGTATTATTCACTAACGTGTCAGATGATAAAAAAAACAATGAGGAAGAAGACACATATTGGGAGTCTATCAAGCTAACGGCCAGTCTAGCCGAAGATATAGAAGAAGAACCTATATGGGATAACGAACCTATATGGGACCAAGATGAAAATGATGAAGAGGATTTCGTGAATCCTTTCGCGAAAGGTGGTGGGAATGACGATGAAAAATTAGAAAAATTAGAAACAGAAACGGTATACGTTTTAGGCCAAGACCCAGAAACTGATTATCCAATCCTAAAACAATTCCTTGATAAACCTACCACACAACACAAAGCTTTATCATCCTCAGTAACTTCCAATTACAACATACCACCCCAGCCAACTATGGGATTAAGAAATTATCCACCAGGAGGTCTAAGAAATGATCATGAGGCAGGAGGTAGTGGAGGATATATGCAAAGACCCAGAGGCTTACCTGGAGGTATCGGGAGACATCAGAATGAACAATGGAACTTGCCCACAGCAATGCAAGAACAAGGAGCGATGTTAGTTCTACCAGAAGACATTGGCCTATACAACGATGTGATATCCAGATGGGAATCCATAACTCTAAATCTAATAAGTGAGCGAAACTTTGATAGTAACAAAACAAAAGTACAATTCATCGAAAACTTATTAGGTGAAGTCGAGAAGAAGATCTGGATACAATGGCGTATGGTGTTTGAGGCTGAGTACTTAAACTTAGAGGCCATAGCTGATCATACGCAGAACATTATTTCACAAATAAGAAGAGTCCTGATATTAGAAGATCCATACCAAGGGACTACAGATGAGCAGGATCGCGCGTATCAAGACCTTGAGAGATTATCATGCGAACATGTAAAGGACCTATTTCTTTACATGAATGATTTCAAAGTTCTAGCGGCGAAATCGGGGAGGATTTACCTATCTCCCGAATTATCTGAGAAGTTCTTTAGGAAAATGCCGCCACTTATAGGGAAAGAACTCGAAGAAGCTTTCAAAAGGAAATTTCCTGGCAACACAATTGGGGTAATTCCCCGGATACACTTCTCCTATCAATATCTAGCCGAAATGTGTAAGAAGGCTGCATTACAACGAAGTCTAAAAGACTTAACAATTTGTAGTAAAATACCCATTCCTGGTTACTACCAGAATAACAGAAAGAAGTATGGGTTGAGGAAAGCCAAAAACTATAAAGGAAAACTCCATGATTCACACGTAAGGGTTTTCAAGCGAAAACATTCGGATAGGGTTAGAAAGTGTAAGTGCTTTATCTGTGGCGAAGAAGGTCACTTTGCCAAAGATTGCAGAAATAAAAACGGCAATCTAGTTAGAGCAGCGGTCATAGAAAACCTTGATTTACCAGATGACCTGGATGTTGTCTCTGTTGATCTCAACGAACCGGACAGTGATGCTATTTGCAGTGTATCTGAAGGAGAATCCGGTAAAACTGAATATCAAGTACGTACGACAATAGAAGATTTACAATTAGAAACAAACTTGATGTTACAAATAACTGATTTCGGGTGGAGGAGTAAAATACAATTACCCGAAAACCAAGAAAAATGTGAGCATAGCTTTAATGATACAGAAGTCCAAAGCAGTTGCAGCTTCTGTAAACCGGAATACGGTAAAAGATGTGAAGAATGTGGTTTACAAATCTGTTCATTATGCGCCCCGTTCTATTTCGGGATACAAGTTAAACCAAAGGTTTCCTTACAATCGAGACCTTATAACAATAAAGATGCACTCATTAAAGAATTAACAAATTACATAGTGTATCTTGAGGGTGAAAATGAAAGGTTAAAACAAGTGTTGAGAGAACAGGAACTAGTCAAACATTTGACAAACGATTTTAACAACCTCTCTACACAAGAAAAGAATAAAGAAAATATAGAGGTAGAAGATGTAACGGAAGATGAAACGGCAAACGTTCTATTCGAAATTGATGAATCATCTTACAAAGCCGAAACCTCTACACCACACCATGAAAAGAAAAGAATATTCAACCGACTATACAATCTGATAGTTACGTTTGAAATCCCAAACGTAAAACCATTTGAAATAAGAGCTATCTTGGACACCGGTGCAACAAATTGCTCAATTGATCAAACAGCAATTCCAGAAGAAGCTCTTGAACCTAGCCCATACCCTGTTCAAATCACAGGAGTTAATTCAACCCAAATTGCGAATAAAAAGCTGAAAGGAGGACAAATGATTATTGGAGAAAATAAATTCAGGATCCTTTTTACATATAGCTTTCCAATGGGTATGCAAGACAGTATCCAAATGTTGATAAGATGCAACTTCATAAGATCGATGCAAGGCGGTCTTAGAATCGAGGGCGATGTGATTACATTCTATAAAAATGTCACAATTGTTCAAACCACAACAGAAACTGTTGCCCACACAGTTGCAATTGATGAATTGGGATTAGACGAAATCGAATATATAACAATTCAGGATGCGTTATATCATCAGTCCTTAATTACAAATCCCAAATTTGAAAAAAGATTCAGTAGCCTATTATTAAGGCTTAAAGAACAAGGCTTTATCGGGAATGATCCTCTTAAACACTGGCAGAGAAACAAGGTCGTGTGTAAATTAGATATAATTAACTCGGACCTTACAATAGAGGATAAGCCGCTTAAGCATGTAACGCCGTTAATGAAGGAACAATTTGATAGGCATATCAAGGCGTTATTGGAAATTGGAGTCATTAGACCAAGTACAAGTAAGCATAGAACAATGGCTTTTATTGTTAATTCAGGAACGTCTATTGACCCGAAAACGGGAAAAGAAATTAAAGGCAAAGAAAGGATGGTCTTAAACTACAGAACGTTAAATTACAATACTCATAAAGACCAGTATAGCCTGCCTGGAATTAATACAATCCTAAAGAAAATAAGTAATAGCAGGATTTTTCTCAAAGTTTGATTTAAAGAGTGGTTTCCATCAGGTTTCCATGAGTCCTGAGTCAATACCCTGAACAGCGTTTATAGTGCCAGGAGGATTGTATGAATGGTTAGTTATGTCATTTGGTCTGAAAAATGCCCCTGCAATATTCCAGAGAAAAATGGATAATTGCTTCAGAGGAACAGAGGCATTTATTGCGGTATACATAGATGATATTCTGGTATTTTCTGAAAATGAAGAAAAACATGCACAACACTTAGAGGTAATGTTAGACATATGTGAAAAACACGGTCTGGTCTTATCACCAACGAAAATGAAGATCGCAGTACCAGAAATCGATTTTCTAGGAGCTGAGATAAATCGTGGAAAAATCAAGCTCCAGCCGCATATAATAAAGAAGATTGTCAATTTTGATATTGAGCAACTTAAAGAAAAGAAAGGTCTTAGATCATGGCTTGGGATACTAAATTACGCCAGATCTTACATCCCGAAACTGGGAGTTTTACTAGGACCTCTTTACTCGAAAGTTAGTCCACATGGTGATAAACGCTTGAAAACCTCAGATATTGATCTTATCAGAAAAATTCAGGAATTAGTCCAGAATTTACCAAATCTGAGCTTCCCACCAGAGGACGCTTACATTGTTTTGGAAACTGATGGGTGCATGGAAGGATGGGGAGGCGTGTGCAAGTGGAAACCCAGAAAACATGACCCTAAATCATCTGAAAGAATTTGTGCCTATGCTAGCGGGAAATTTGATGTTATAAAATCAACAATTGATGCAGAGATACATGTTTGCATGGAGACTTTATCCGCGATGAAGATTCATTACTTGGATAAATCCGAAATCACTTTGAGGACGGATTGCCAAGCAATAATCAGTTTTTATAACAAGTCCTCATCTAACAAACCCTCGAGAGTTCGTTGGGTGAAATTTGTTGATTTTGTAACAGGTACAGGCGTACAGGTAAACTTTGAACATATTGAAGGACGCTTGAACTCACTAGCAGATACTCTCTCTCGGCTAACGACATTTACTCTCAGCACAAAATGTCTAACAGACAACCAGAAGTTAATGTTGGAGAAGTTGGAACCAATACTGGGCGAACTAAGCAATGGAGAGAAAAACAAACAATCAATACCGGAGGAACAAGTTCAGTCATTGCAAGAAAGAATCAAGGATATCTTTCCGCTGACAATACAGATGAACAACATGCATACATATTCGAAGATCTCAGAAGGCCAAGCCAGAATATTGAATCATACCAAGAGACCGCACAAAGATTGTCCGACACCAAGAAACTGCAGGTGCGAAACTCCTTGATGGACATACAACAGTTAATTTCGATTATTGCGCGTGAAGAAGGATACTGCAAGCCATATCAACGCAGTAATTGTGTTTTAACTGATAACTACTGGGAACTTAAGGAACAACGTGAAAAACTAAAAAGAATTGAAAAAGACCTTAAGTTCATCATTGAGTTCAATGTAAAAATGTAGAGTTTTAGGAAGCTATGGTGAGCCTCTTTTATTTGATTTTTGAGTCCAAAAATTCAGTAGTAGTTCATGAGCTGCTGAATTAGTGTGAAATAAATTAAGGTTCAGACTGGCAGGGTCCTATGGGTAACTGCTGTCTTTTTAGGTTAAGTCTATATTGTGTGTTTTTCTTGCTTTTATTTTGCAAGTGGAAGTCCCTTTACAGATGGACGGACACAAGCTCTACAAGAATGAGTTACAGGTGGATGGATTGGAACCGTTCACCAAAAGTTTGCTTTATTTTGAGTGGAGTGTAGTGCTTAATTATATGAGCATCTTTTTGCTTTGAGTAGAGTGTAGTGCTCAATTATATGAGCTGTTAGCTGAGTCACCCACTCACTTTTGTTATCTTTTGCTCAATTATATGAGCACCTTTGTCCTTTGTCTGAGTGGTTAGATGAGTCACCCACTCACTTTTGTTGTCTTTTGAGACAGAGTATTGTGGACATCAATTTATTCACATGTCGATGGGGCCCAATGAGCACCCGATGTGATAAATTAGAATCCAGACTCTTGAGTCTCTTAGCTTATAAATACCTTGTGTATTCAGAGTTGCAGGACACGCTGAGAACCAGCAAGTCTTACTTCTCTAAGTTTGATGATATTTATAAATTTCCACTTTTTCCTTTAATTCTTGTTCATATTCCGCAAATACCTTTCTTACTCTCCCGCATCCGTCGTGATCTGTGAAGTTTGAAAGCTGAGATCCTGAGATAGTACCCGAACCTGGTATCAGAGCTTAATTTTTGGTTAGTATCCTTCATGGCTTTCTAAATTCTTTCATAATTTCTAGGAAAACAGGGATGGAACGGTCAAAATTCTAATTAAGTTGAAGGGAAAAGGGTTAATTAATACTGAAAAGCTTGAAGTTTGGGAGACGTGAACTTAGTATAGGTGATAAAGAGGGAAAAGTACCCAAAGGAGGGGAATAGTACCGTTACATTCGTAATATTAAGAAGGCACCCAAATGAATGGCTAGAAAGTTTAAATCCGACGGTTAGAAATAGTCTGAAGCCAAAAAGGCCTTGGCACCATGAAGCACGATAGCCTATCTCATATATATATATATATATATATGAGAAATACTATGGTGCATTATGAAGCCAGTATTAGGTTTGGCATCACACTCAAATTTCAAATAAGAAAATTTGAAACAGTTGAACCACATCTCAATTGTGATCTCCATATTGAAATCTCACTAAAGACCAACTTTTTCATTTTTTATAACTTTTTTACTATTTTTTAGAGTGGTACGAAATTTGTTCATATAATGATTTCTGGATCATCCAATATGGTTGATTTTGCATCCCTCTAAAAAATAGTAAAAAAATTATAAAAAATAAAAATGGTTTATAGTAAGATTCCAATATGGAGATCATTGTGCCAAAACTAATATTTGCTTCATAGTGCACCATACCATTTATATATATATATAGAGTTGTGCTAAAATACTTCATAAAGCACCAACATGCATATACTTTAGGCTCGTATCTCGAGATATAAAGTGCAAACAACCGATCAAGATCGTTGAAAATGTTCTTCATACTAGCAAAAATTTGGAGACCAAATTTTACATTTTTGTAAATTTTTTATTATTTTATCGGATGGATGCAAAGTTGGTTAAATTGAAGGTTTGTAAATCGTTAGATTAATGAATTTTTCTCATACTCGATAAAATAGTAAAAAAATTTCAAAAAATATGAAATGTGGTCTCCAAATAGATATTAGTATAGAGAACAATTTCAACGGTCTTGATCGGCCGCTTGCACTTTGTATCTCGAGATATGAGCCTAAAGTATTTGAATGTTGATGTTTTATAAAGTATTTTAGCACAACTCTCTCTCTCTCTCTCTCTCTCTATATATATATATATATAGGCTAGGGTGCTCCATGGAGCACCAAACTCCTAATGCTCCACACGCTATATCTCCAATTTAAAAATTTCAACGACCGATCCGAACCGTTTAACATGATCTACATATTTAAATCTACTTGGAGATTGAATTTTACATTTTTTTTGCTATTTTTTGAGAGGTAGGAAAATTGCAACTTTTGTTGGTCCAGAAACCGTTTGATTAGCAATTTTCTACCTCTTTAAAAAAATAGCAAAAAATTCAAAAAAAATGTAAAATTCAATTTCTAAGTAGATTTCAATATGTAGATCATGTTCAATGGTTTGGATCGGTCGTTGAAATTTTCAAATTGGATATAACGGATGTGGAGCACGAGCGATTTGGTGCTCCATGGAGCACCCTATCCTTTCTCATATATAGATAGGATAGAATGCTCCATGGAGCACCAAACCGTCCATGCTCCACATCTATTATCTCCAATTTGATTAACAAAGGTTGCGATTTTTCTACCTCTCCAAAAAATGCAATCTTAAAGGAGATTCTAATATGTAGATCATGTTCAACAATTCAGATCGATCATTGAAATTTTCAAATTGAAGATACGATGTGGAGTACGGGCGTTTTGGTGCTCCATGGAACACCCTAGCCTATATATATATCTCTATCTATATGTATATATATACATATATATATATATAGAGAGAGAGAGAGAGAGAGAGAGAGAGTTAGACTATTGTGAAAACGTTTTGCACTTCGGCCGAAGTGTAAAAGTTACACATTTTATAACTTTTTAAGTTCAAAATTAAAATTTGAATTGCTCAATAAATTCTCATCACAAAATCTAGTAGAAAATCAAATTTCTTGATTTTTTGAACTTTCTAGCTATTTTTTAAATATTTTTTATAAACAACACTGAAAATGTCATGTTTTTTTAATACTAAGCTGGACTGTTTTTAAAAAATATTAAAAAATAGCTAGAAAGCTCTAAAGATCATGAAATTTTATTTCCAACAGGATTTTGAGACGAATAAATTATTGAGCAACTTAAATTTTAATTTTGATCACAAAAAATTATAAAATGTGTAACTTTTTGAAGTTGGTGGATAGCATATTTTCTTGTTTTCAACGTTTTGCTAGCTCTTCGTAGGTTTTTGTTTATTTTTTAGACAAAAGTTATTTAAATTTGAATAATTATTTTTTTGAACTAAGTTTTGTGGTGATATTTTTTTTTCCTTTTAATAATAACTAGAGCTATGATTCGAATTTCACTCAGAAAATCAAAGAGTTATTGAAGATAAATTTACATGCTACGAAATCCATGATTTAGATCACAATAATTTATGTTCGTTCTTTCTTAATAGAAAACTTCAACATTAGTCATTCTGATTACACTATCACAAAAAAAGAAATATGTCAATAGTTATGTAACATGTTGGTGTTTTTTACTTATAGTGTCCAAAACTGCTTATGTAAAATTTTAAATGCATGCAAAAATAAATATTAATTACAAGTTCATTTTCAAATGCATACCAACATCAATATTTATTAAAAGTTTATTTTACAAATGCATACAAATAAAACAAAAACAAAAAATCTTCTTCTTCATCTTATTCTTCTTCTTCATCTTAATCTTCTTCAAAGTTTCAAATGTTTGATTACTAGAAAAAAAAATAGAGAAGAAATGAGATAGAGAGTGAATATTTGAATAGAGGGGAAGAAAGATATGAGAATTTGGAGTATTAGATTGTATTTGAGTGAATGATGTGATGAGACATGTAGCGATTCGTTTAAACTAAATGGTTAAATTTTATTGGTCTGTTTGAACATCCACATATCGTGGGTGCTTGTTTCTCAATTCCAATTGGTAAGAACCTACGAGAGCAATTATTTAATAAAAATCGTTGTCATATGTGTTGGAATTTTTTTGAAATTTGACCTAAAATATAGCATAAGAACATAAAACTTGAATTTAGAAGCTTCAGAGGATTGTTGGGTCGAAATAGCATCGCTCAGTAAAGAGTGTGGGTTGTATCTTGCCATTTTCGAAAAATGCTCATAATAGAGAATTAGAGTTACGAGTCAAAAGTTACGTCCGTTTGAAAATCAAATGTTATTTCGTGCTTGTTTTTTTTTGTCAAAAGCAACATTTAAAATGATTAAATTTGTCAAAAAATGATATTGGTCTGTTTGAACAATCATGCATTGTGGGTGCTTGAAACAAAAAAAAATCTTGAAAGATAAGGCACGGCTATTTAAAATAACCGTTGGTGTAGGTGGAGCTACACCAACGATTATTTCAAAAGTTGTTGCCATATATATTTTTTTAATTCAAAAAAGGCAAAAGCCAATGGTTATTTTAAATAATTATTATCGTAGCGCCACCTAAGTCAATGGTTATTTTAAATAACCGTTGTCTTATTCTTTTGTCAACAATATTTAACAATTTCTTTGATAATCGTTATTTTATAGAATTACTAAATTTCATTCTGTAATAGTTTTAAACTATAGTCATTCAACAAAATAAAAACGATCTATATTTTTTTGGAAAAAATATGAATATACTATTATTTTTAAATAATTGAGTATACATGTCTTGTTTTAAAATTATCTCATCTTATCATAGTTTCTGACTTAATTCGTTCCTACAGTTAAAGGAACTATTTTTTAAATTTCTGAAATACTAACTAAAGGGAAACGAACCAGTTGTCATTATTTTGATGGCAACCTGTTGTCATTGAGTGACTGACAAATGAGATTCACAAAATAATAAAATCTTCCTCAATCAAATCACAACCGTTCAGATTAAAGACATCGACTCAGATTTAATAACAACGAAATAAAGTATATCCCTTTGGAATCATTTTTTTCTCTGAGATCGAAACAGGGGTCGTGCCGCAACTTTATATTAAATTTTACTTAAGACTTTCGCTATGTGTTGCTAGTCTTATTCTTTTTTCTTTCGAAATGTGACAGCGGTAGGTACCTAAATCTTACCCAATTTAATTTTCTATCAATTTTTCACTATCATTTTCTCCACATTCTTATCCTTCGGAAATATGCTGCGATAATCGATGGTGAAATGTTAATTAACAGCTGCGTAGTGGCAGTTCTAGATGATTAGCACAGAACATGTTTGATCAGATCTGATTATTTGGAGGTAATGTCTAAACTCTAAATTCTAAATTATTCTGTGAATTAAAAAAATAAATTAATCTTTTTTGGGAGTTGGATCCGAATCTACTGTTTGTATTTGAGGCAAGTAGGATAATGTTTGCCTCAATTTGACCACCACGAATCGATCGATCGTCACGAACAGCTGTGATTTGATTCAGAAAACAGGTGTTCTGACCGTTATATGAATTTTGAACGATCTAGTTCGAAACAAGCAGGAAGCAAAAAGAGATTATACAAACAGCGAATTTGATTCCTTGGGAGTTGGGACCATTTTCCTCTTTCTTTCTATTGCTATATTATTTTCATATTTTGTAAGCTGCGCTGAAATTGTCCTGAATTTAACTAGAGTTCTAATTTTACCTGCCCGTGGATCCGCTAGTGTCCGACCGGCCTCGTGGGCCTGATCCGACCCGACCCGTGGTTGGCGAATCCACGAATCTAGCACGGGTCGGGTAGGCCCAAAATCCCCAAACCCGTGCTCGACCCGTCCCAAGACCCGTGGACCCGCCATACCCGACCCATGGACCTGCCATACCCGGCCCCCAGACCCGCCATACCCGACCCATCGGATCCGACACGAGACAGACCCATATTCTCTCTATTTCACCTTTTGTCAAATCAAATTAAAAAAAATTCAAAAAAGTTCGGAAAAAAATATTAAAATAATTTGCAGAATTTTTTTAAAAAAATTCATATTTTCAACCCCTCTATAAATACACCCCTACTCTCTCACCTTCTTCACAAATCAATTCTCATTCTCTCTCATTTCTCAAATTCTCAAATCAATTCTCAATTCTAATTTCTCTCAAAATTTTAATTTCTAAATTTATAAGTTATTAAGTTATAATACATTTAGATTTAATTAACCTTAGATATTTAGTTAATTTACATTTATTCGGTTCGGTGTCAAGAAGAAACAAAATTTCGACATTCTTTCGTGCAACTTCTACATTATTCAAAGGTAGATAAGAAATGTTGATTTTTATGCTTCAATTTTTGCATTTCTTATTTTTAACTTATCTTTTATTTCTGCATTATTCTTTTCGTAATTTTTATTTATTTTTATTACATGGCAGGAAGAAATTCCGCCTACTTGTTTAATTTTTTTTCTATTGGCACTGATCATTATCAGAGCTTTTTATTTTTTATTACATGGCTGGAAGAAATTCCGCCTACTTGTTTAATTTTTTTCTATTGGCACTGGTCATTACCAGAGCTTTTTATTTTTTTTATTACATGGCTGAAAGAAATTCTGTCTACTTGTTTAATTTTTTTATATTGGCACTGGTCATTACCAGAGTTGTTTATTTTTTTTATTACATAACTGGAAGAAATTCTGCCTACTTGTTTAATTTTTTATATTGGCACTGATCATTACCGGAGCTGTTTATTTTTTTTATTACATGGCTGGAAGAAATTCCGCCTACATTTTTACTTGTTTATTTCATAGTTGTTTATATTCATAATTGTTTTTTGTTATTATTTTAGATATGACATCTCCTCCTAACTTTGTTGATGAGCTCGCTCACAGGATTAGTGTTGAATTTTTTGGCGAGGAGCCCGTCGCACAATATGCAAACACTAACCCTCAAACACATCCTGAGTATTATTATCAACAAAATGCAAGCATGAATCCACCTCCACGACATGCAAACCTTTCGTTTACCCTAATCATCCCTACGTATCACAAGAGACCGTTCCACAGACTCAACTCCCTTCGTTCACACCAATGACTGAACCCACAGAACCTCCCATGACAACAAGAAATATGACCTCGTCTATCGACGAAATTGTCCCCCCATCGTCACAGCCATCACCAGATATCCAAGAAGCGCAGGTAGAGCCATCATAGAAGAAGAAGAAGAGGAAAACAACCGCGCCCAAATACGATGCAGAATGACGGCGTTACTACGAAACAACAAAGGATGCAAGCGGAACTGTTTCGACTTTACGATGCAAGGTAAAAGGATGTGCAGGTTATTTCACTTACAAAATATCTAGTGGTTTAAGTTCATTCAAAAAGCATGCTGACAAGCATGCTGAAAAAGGTGAGGAACCACAGGAACTACCTGACCAACGGTCATATGATACAGTGGAAGCCGAAGTAAATGCTTTATTCGACTCTATGTTAGACATTTACAATGCTCGACATATCTCAAGTACGACTACTACGACACCTCGCACAAGAAGGTATGAATGCAATATATTTAATTATTTACTAAATTTTGAACTCACATTATACCATATTACTTAATACTTATTAATTAGAATTATTTTTTTATTACAAACAGAAACAACAGTTCTTCGGGCTTGCTTAGCGAGCTACGACATGATGAACCTCAAATGCTCAACACCAATGAATTGTTGAGCTACTGTTTGGGAAGCCTTGAAGACGACGACATCGACATCATGGACTGGTGGAAGCGACATTCCGGTGCATATCCAGTGTTGGCAGCGATGGCGCGCGATGTTTATGCAGTGCATGTGTCAATCGTACCTGCTGAATCATGTTTCAGTTCAGTAGCTAGAATTTTGACCGAAAACGCACCAAGTTGGGTGAAAAACGTTTCGAGCAACTTGTGTGTATTAAAGATTGGATTGATGCCGAAGAGCGTAATCAACACGGTCCCAGGCCTCATGTACTCACATCTCCTGTCACTCAAGAAAGTAGTAATATGCCAAGAAGTCCTAACGCTGGCGATGATTCTGACACTCCGCTGCATGCATAAGACGATGATTTGTAGTATTTGAGCAATGATTTCATGCGTGCTTTATAGTATGTTTTTATTTTATTAATTTTGAAGCATTTTATTTTTATCACATTTGACTACACGTAGCCGGTTCCAAGCCCGAAATAAATGAGAAGGGTAACTTTTAAAATTTTCAATTATTCGAAAATTTCAAGATATTATTTCATAATTTTTTTGACATTTTTTTCATATTTGTTTGCAATTGTTTAGATTTTTTTGGAGTTTATAGTTTTTTCGAAATTATTTGAATATTATTCGATTTTAATGATAATTATAAATAAAAATGACATAATTATAAAATATTCTACGAAAATAGTTCATACAATTATTTCATAATTTTTATACATTTTTTGGATTTTTTGGAATTTTTTCGTATTTTTTTAAAGTTGTATCATTTTTCCAAAATTATTTGAATTTTATTCGATTTTAAAAATAATTATAAATAAAAATGACATAATTTTAAAATATTTTACCTAAATAATTCATACAATTATTTCATAATTTTCTACATTCTTTCGCATTTTTTGGAATTTTTTAAAGTTGTATCATTTTCCCTAAATTATTTGAATATTATTCGATTTTAAAGATAATTATAAATAAAAATGACATAATTATAAAATATTTCATCGAAATAGTTCATACATTTTTTTTATATATTTTCGGATTTTTTGGAATTTTTCGAATTTTTTTAAGTTGTATCATTTTCCTTAAATTATTTGAATATTATTCGATTCTAAAATAAGTGTTTCTCGACCCTAAATCCGGAGTTCCCCTGCCTGAGCTCTTCACTCAGCTTGGTGCTGCTAGATGCTTCTGATCAATAGGAATAGGAGGAAAACCCGCGCATCTTTATCGATATGGAAGAGACTTTTTTAGGATGGACTGAGAATCTATCTCATCTTACTGGATAATTTTGGCTAACGAAAAGAATGCATTGGATGGATGCCCTGGCATTGAGAAGGAAGAATTTTAAAGATAATTATAAATAAAAATGACATAATTATAAATATTTTGACAAAATAGTTCATACAATTATTTCATAATTTTTACACATTTTTTGGAATTTTTTTCGGATTTTTTTTAAAGTTTAATAAACAGTTTTCCTAAATTTTTTTTAAAAATGAACGGATCCGAACCCGCCCCGCCCCGTGTCCAAACCGTCTAGACCCGACCCGTCCGAGTTTATCACGGATCGGATTGGATGTTTTGAGTCCGGACCCGTGAAACCGGTGTACCCGTGGATCCGAACGGATCGGATCCACGGGTACACGATCCGACCCGTATGTAGAACACTAAATTTAACTATGTACCATAATTTTACCTTAAAAAAGGGTGCCGCAATCTTATTTGATGTTTGTTATGATGTAGCGTATGAATTGACATAATTATTTATCTTTTTGTTAAAAATAAAGTCAAAATCATTCAAATTTAAATAATAAAATATGTTTCTATTTATTTTTCTATTGACATAATTTTAAAATGTATTGAGAACTACCAATAGGATAAGGTGGTGCCATTTTGTGAATAGCAGAGAGAATATATATGTTCTCTCTGATATTAAAATTATCCTTCCTGTCTCTATATTTTGTCCATTTAGGCATTTACTGTGTAATTATAGTCCTATTTTCTAAATAAAGTATATGAAAAAAATGATTTGTCTTCTCGCATTTACTTGTTTTCTTGTAGCAATCTCAATCAATGAAGTAGACTATGTGCGGCTACTTCTAACAATAAAATGTTTACTGATATCGTAGCTTTAAATATATTTTTTCATCGATCTAGCATATATATTTTCATCTAGCAGAGACTTGAACCATGATTTTATGAAAGTCATTCTGATTAGCTATTATTGACTACTAAGTCATTTAAAGTTAATGAATGCGGACAGTGGAGGTACTATTATCTCTCGTGATGTTTATATATACCTTTCAAGGTATTTTTTTTGAAAGAAAGATGAGGATCAAGTTCTCCAATTTTATTTATAAGATAATCACATAAATATGATTTTTTGTATTACAAGGAGAAAATAAAAGAGAAACAAAAACAAAATATAGAAAAAAAGAACTAGAAAAGAATTACAAGCAATAGTACAAAACAAAATATTCTAAAAATCTCAATCATCACCGGACTTTCAAAGACATGTACCGCTTGTCGCAACATACCATCAATCAACTAGCTT
>CAXKVX010004683.1:0-12902 GCA_964058865.1 Eleocharis quinqueflora
AAATGGAACATACGACCCAACCTTCTTCCACCAGAGAGGATTAAGGCAGGGTGACCCCCTATCACCGCTCTTGTTCATATTAGTTGCAGACACACTGCAAACACTATTCAATAGAGCAAGAAGCTCTTTCTTCAACATGCCAACACTCAATTTGCGACCTATCAATTTGCGGATGACACTATAATAATTTCAGAAGCTCACCCAACAAACTTAATGGGCATTATGGGAGTACTCAGAGAGTATGCAAACATTTCAGGCTTAGCTATTAACCCCCTGAAAAGCTCATTCGTTCCAATTAACATACCTGAGGATTTAATGGGAGTAATTCAAAACATTCTAGGCTGCCCGAGACAACGATTTCCGATCCACTACCTCGGACTCCCACTAACAATCTCGAGGCCTACTAAAACCACGTTCCTTCCGCTATTAACTAGGGTTCAAAACAAACTCCAAGCTTGAAAATGACGGTTACTATCAAAAGGAGGACGGTTAATCCTCATCAACTCGGTCATGAGCTCAATACCGCTACACTATATGCAGGCATTCCAATTACCACAATGGCTGATCGCCAATCTGGATAGAACGAAGATGAGATTCTTTTGGAAAGGACAAAATATCGCAGCCAAAGGAGGATGCACAGTCAACTGGAAAAACATTTGCCTTCCAAAACACAATGGTGGGCTCGGCATACTGGATACTAAGACCTTCAACATAGCATTACTATTGAAATGGTTATGGAAGATATACTCGGATTCAAACTCGCTATTCGGATCATTTGTTCGCACGCACTACAACATCCCTTCCATAACCGATCCTACTGAGCAAGCTAACATATCAATGGTACCATCCTTCCTGCTCAGGGACATTCTCTCTCAGAAAAGCATCCTTCAAACATCCACAAGGACAATCGATGGCACCCTTCATTGGAACTGGACGGCAACAGGCCAATTCTCTACAAGATCGGCCTACCGATTCATCATCGACCCAGGAGTAGTCTCGGAAGTGGCGAAATACAGATGGAGAACCAAGGCCCCCCTCAAGGTTAAAATTTTCATGTGGATGGCACTAAAGGGAAGAATCATGACAATGGACCAACTACAGGCACAAGGAGGCTCACCCCAGGATCGATGCTCCCTCTGCCTATCCCAAACTCTAGAGACGGCAACCCACCTATTCCTCACATGCCACTTCACGAAGCAAATATGGCACACGATTGCCCCAAGAACGGGATCCAGCCAACCTGACGACATACAAACATACTGGCTACATCACAGATCATCACTTACGCCCACAACCGCTCCATCATGGGACTCAACGATCTTCGCAACGATTTGGAACATTTGGAAGGAACGCAATAGGAGAATATTCTCTTCCAAAAGTGGGCCCAGACATCACATAGAAATGATGATATTTAGAGATAGTACCAATTGGCTAGCACACTCTTAGGACTTAGGACTTAACACTTTTCGCTATGTTCCTGTATATTCTTTCACCTCCACAATGTACATGTAATAATTCCCATTTTTGTTTCTTTTAATGAAAAGCATAAAACAGGCTAAGCATGTTTTCTTAAAAAAAAAAACTTTACAATTCAAATTATTCTAGACTCGAAGAATGCTAAACGTAAAACACAATTAAAGAAACGAAAATGATCATTTACTTTTACGTTGCGTTTAACTAAACACAATCAGAATCATTTGCATCTTATATTACATTTAATAAACATTACAATATTTTTTTGCATAACGAAACACAAAATATTTAAAATACAATTTGTTGATAGTCTTATGCACAACAAGTCTTAACGCCCAATTTTTTCAGACCAAACATTGTGCCAAGCCCAAAACTACTAACATGCTTACATGCAGGCTTTCTCTACTCTATTGCACTGTTGGGATTTAATGTTACTGGAGATGGATCATGTAGCACCTTTTTTTTTAATGGTTTTGTACATAATTGTAAGCAATTTACGAATACATTTGACGGTGACAACTTAAATGGGTTTACTCATAAAAAGAGAAAAGGTCTAGACTCAATTTCAAAATGATTAAATATTATTATGAAAAAACAATACAATAATATTGTATAATACTTGACATGCATGTACAAATGTGCATGAGACAAGCTGCCAACTGAAAATTAATATAAAAACTTTTGACTAAAAGTTAACTTTCAATAAATTTGACAACAAGTCCCTATCTATCAATTGGAGAATAAAAGAATGGACATTGGAGTTTTCACATAAGAAAATAAAATGAAGAAAAAATTCTTAATTATTTCAAATTATTTTGTTACATAATGCTTAATTGTGACATTTAATTAAAAATTCTAAATGGTCAAATAAAAATATATAAATACAAGCAAAATCTACATATCATCATCTTCTTCATAATCATTCAAACTCCAATGGCCATCAGCTCCCTTGACCATATCCCTGTTCTGACTTACCCACCAATTAACAGGAACAGGATATTTATCCTTCAAAGAATCACATCTCTTGTTAACAAGAGCTATATCCCTATCAACCTCCAGTTTGAATCCTTCTTTCTGTACACCAGCAACACCATGCAAATAGTTTTCCAAATTGTGCCATATGATAGGATTTCCTGGACCCTTGACATATGGTGATTTACTAACATCAATTGTCAGTTCAACTCCTACATCACGGTATGTAACAGGAGGTGGATATTTCGGAACTATATCCAAGGCATTACGAACTCGTAGTAGTCTTAGGTCTGGCAGTTGAGAAAAAATATCCTTGAAGTCGGAATTTCCGACTCGAGGGCTAGCAAAAACAATGCCAGCGACCGGGCAGATGTTGGAAGGAGAGTGATTCGAGCGATTAAGGTGGTTTGAGATGATATCTACGGCGGTTAGTGTCGCAAGAGCGGCACCCAAGCTGTGGCCGGTTATTGTTATGCTTGTTTCTTCTCCACTGTACTCATCAGTTAGCCTCCCTATCTCGGTCAAAACCTAATGGGAAGAAGTTTAAAGAAGAAATGTAATAGCAAGCTAATTAATGTCATACTAACTTTAATAAGTGAACCAGAGGACTACATGGCCTTAGAATTTTACTATAACTCTTTCTTTGCATCAAAATAACGAGCACTGGTGTAATCGTTACATATCTTGATTAAAATTTTCGGTGTGTGAAGCAATTATGGCAGCATCTAATGTACATCTAGCTAACTTAGGCAGGAAATAATTGAGGATTGTAATTTTCTAGTTACAGCAGGTGGTCAACAAATAAAATTATTGGTCAACCATCCTTAAGCAAGATTGCAATAAAAAACTGACGTCTTACTTTTATTCTAGAATTAGACTATTACAATTGTATATGTCATTCTTACCCAATCCAAAATAAATGTCTCAAATAAAGAAAATATCAACTGAAAATGACCTATGTTGTCATCTGCAAATTGTCTACAAGCTAGTATCCTCACTTGCTTATCAAAAGAAGTAACAACAAAGAAATAACAATAGTTTAACAACTAACAAGGTACCTGTTCTCTGGCACTTTGCTTGGTGAAGCGAGAAGTAACATCCTTTGATGTATAGATGGATAAGAACCCCCTATGCACCAATGGTTCATTACGGCTGATCGTTCGACCAAGCAACGCAGAAGCCGATACCAACGTAAAATCCATGTCGTTAACCCAATCCAACACCTGCAGAGTTCCCCTCCAAGCAACTAAAATATCCCTTCGCCCGAGCAGTGCCTTGCCCTCATCAGTTGCCACTGCTACGTAGCCGATCCAATTTGACACTTTACTCCAGGGCTTACTGGATATGTTATCCACGATGAATGCATCGGGTACATTTATGCGTGATGTAGCATACAAGTACTTCGTGACCTTATATGCACTAGGCACTGATACATTCACCTTTTCTAAAAGCTCGGATAATCTGAACCTAATAGAACTCAATTTTTAGGAGACAAAAGTATTAACTTGGTAGGGAATATCATAAGAAAACTAAGGGGCCTGCAGCTATGAAGCATAAACAATACAAATTTTAAATCAATATGACATCTGTTTAGCAACAGCTTCTTTGAAAAAGAGAATAAAATGAAAGAATGTATAATTTGCATTAGGTTTTGTACCTAGGAGCACCAAGATTAGGGGATCGGCTCTCCCGATTGAAACCATCATAGGTCGCTTGCGCCATCTCTCCATAGTGTATTATACTCCGGCGAAGGTCTAAGTCTAGTGGGTCCAACATATTTTTCCAGTTACTATTGCCATGGATCTCCTTCCACCTTTTGGCTATGTTCCCCAAGAAGTATCCAGACATGATTATGGGTGTGTATGACAGTATGGTTTTGCTATCCAGGGTTTGCGCTTTTCTTTTATCTTTCTTTCAGTGTTTATATCTATTACTAACAGCTTATATTTTTTTTTTTGAGGAAAACAGCTTATACTTTCGCAGCACATTTAAGTCCCGTGGGAGTTAAGATTTGGGTCAGGCTATGTTGACAAGTTAACTTCATTATTCTATTGACAAAATTAAGGCAAGCAATTGCTGTAGTGCAAAGTTGTGTTGTAGTGCAAAGTTAATGATCATTATTCTAATATATATAATGATCTAATATATATATATATACTACTTGTGTTGTAGTGCAAAGTTAATGATCATTATATATATTAGAATTAGATCTTCAAGTAGTAGATGGCTCCACGCTAATTAGTATATATATATATATATATATATATATATATATATATATATATATATATATATATATATATATATATATATATTATAGACAGTTCTTTCTTTTTTTACCTTTACTTCTAATACTTCAATCCAGCTCAAAGTCAAGTTGGTTTGAATTAATATATATACTTTTATTTTTTGATATTATCCAATTCTATATAACTAATTATAATTGATGAGGGATTAGACAATTGGTTATATCGGTGATATTGAAGGGATGATTATCTTATAAAAAAAAACTAATTTAATTAAGACTTTAACTTAAACGAATTTTCCATCCATTAGTACGTACTTATAACTCCCTAACCTCTTAATTATTTGGGATCAATAATTAAATACTTCAAAATTGGTCGAGCATAGGAAATGGTTTTTTGATTGTTGGCCTTGCTTTCAATATCATTCAAAATTTTGTATTATTTTAATTTTCAACACTGCCGTCCTATGACTATATATATATGTATCCTAATCTCATGACCGGTATATAATTATTGACTTATAATGCCAGACATACAAAGTTTTCTGCACATTGCATGACCTATCAAATTATCCATTTTGAATTCTTGGGGAGTAAATTCAGAGTATTTTACTGAAATAACACTCAATAGGTAACAACAAAAGCATTATTCAAACACTATGTTTAATTGATTTGGTCAATGGCATGTTGCTTTATCACAAAGTAATTGGCCAAAATCACCAGTTCCTACTAATAAATTGTGCAGTACATATAAACTATTTTATTTGAGAGCTAATATATAAAACATATATGTATATATTATTCTATATATAATATAAAATATATACTATAAAGTCTGAATGTGTTTTCTTCTTTTTTTAGGGAACACACGATTTATCACATTACACAAATAACAATAAATCCGATGCTAGTAAATATGTAATGTAAGGAGAATTAGAATTGAAGCCGTCCGGCCCAAGAAATAATAATTAAAAGAAAGCTAAAGGGCCCACTAGTAGCACCGCAAAACCAGTGAAAATTTAGATTTTATCAATGGGATGATATGCCGATATGTTGGCATTTACGTGTAGCATTGTCAAACGTACGAAACGATCACATTATCATCTAACGTATTACGTTGTCTTTTAAGAACGTAAGAGTTTGTTGTTGCGATTATGCAAGCAAAAAAAACATACTTATCTGAAGACAAATCAGACTCAGACACTACCTCTTCTACACGTTGTTTGCTTGATCCAGCCATAGCCTTAGAAATAACAAAAATGAAAATTAACACAAACAACAAAAAGATAACAATATCATTGAAAGAAATAAGATAAGCTACATTATCTTAGAAAGTTATAATTGCTTACTTGCTATTTCTCTTTCTCTTCTTCTCTGTGACTTTCTTTCTTTGTCTCTCTCACTTTTCTCCTTTTTCTTCTTTTTCCTCTCTATCATTTTCCCCTTCACTAGAGACATATATATGTTATAGGCAAAGCCAAGGAGGAGGCGAAGAGGCCGACCGAAGGTCTTGTCACCAGTCTCACAGTCACCTTAGCTACAGACAACCTAAATCATAAATCCTTCTCGGATTTTGAACTATCAAGCGTTCTAAAATTATCAAGTACATTATATCAATATCACTGGAAACATGGCAACTAACCATTGAAAATTGGGTTAGATTGCCAAAATCCGCCTAGGTATAAGCTTATTTGGCAAACAAATCATGAGGGTCTCGTATGATTGGGACCAAACCATACTGCCACGTCACGCATGGGTCGACAGGCTGAGATTTCATTGGACAATATGTCTCAAGCATCGTGCAAGAGAGAGGGAGAGGCATGTTGATAGGTCATTTTGTCAATAGCTCGATATTAAAGACCATAATGCAAGCACTTATCACTCAAGAGTCCAAAAGGCCTACCAACACTACCCAAATCTACTTCCGAATACAAATAGAGAAACTTCCCCAAAAAGCCATCTCGATCCAGAAATAGCTATCCGACGGGTTCACTTCGGATGGTGGTTATGACACGCTCTCAACACAACCCACGACCTAATAACTACCCACGATCGGTAAGACAATCAACCGACAACACTAAAACTTATAAATATCCTTCCAAAACATAGAGAGGGGCATCAAACGAACGAACAAGAAGTTATACATTGCTAAGAGAAACAAGGTTACAAGCAATTATAGAGAAAATGACAGTTAAACACTTCGTTAATTGTCCTCCACCGCTTCACTAGAAACCATCTACTGGCTATCTCAACCACTCCTGATCAACTCGGGTAACCTTGTAGAAATGATTCAAAATCGACAATGTTGGTCGGTTAGTTCCTAACCGGGTCGAATTAACTCGAAAAAACACTTCTAGAGACGTTAGGTGACACCAGGCATAACTACTGAATTGTTCGGGTGCCACATTAAAACTTGTTAATACTTCTCGGTTAGTGGGATCCTGAACCCACAATTTACTAGGGATATATAGAAACCTAACCCTTTTGCATTGTCATAAGCCCGGTCGATGGGGGCGGGTTGTACGACCCGTGCATGGTAAGGTATTATGGCTCTCAAAGAAAAGGCCCTATTGAAGACGATATCGAAAATTGTTTGCCCATTTATCAAAACAATACCTTCGTATGTTTCTTTATCGGATGGATACATTTGGGCAACAAGAAAATCTTCATCCCGAGTGAGAAGCCTTTTCCTCCTTCTAGAAGGTTTCCCAAGTTCGAGTTTCGGGACCTCTTCAAGTACCTCAACGTCTGAGCAATGACCGGATAGTTCGACACGAGAAGTATACTCCCCGGAATGATCCCTTGTGTTAGATGGCCCCCAGAGATCCTTATCTCTGGACTAACTCCTCCCCTCACTAAAGTCAGGGATTTTTCTGGTTCTCTCCCAAGACAGTGAGATGAAAGGTTTTGTGAAGTCATTTCTTAAAAAGTCTTCGCAAAATAAAAATAGGTATAAAAGAACAACCAAAGTATGAACTACAAGGTATAGTATATAATTGAAATCAAGATTTCTGTAAGATTGACAGAACATGTCCCTTCAAACAAATCAATTTGGTTCGGGTACTATTCTAAATCTGGTCACCATTAAAGAAATATAAAAGGATGCCGAAATAATTCACAAGATTATCAGAACACTAGTTCACAAGATTATCCAAATAGAAGAGTTCAAGAAAATAAAAATCAAAATAAGCTACTGAAAGATACAAGAGATGAAGTGTTACCTCTGTAAGGTGTGAAAAGAAGAAGTTCTTCATAAAGCGGGTTTAGCTCTTCGAAAAGAAGAAGTTCAGGAAGGAGAATAATCACAAGGGCAAGAAGCGTTTTTTAGGAGGATTCTATGAGCTATTTATAGAACTATCAGAGTTAATGAACCGTCGCTTACTTCACACCAATTAGAGACTGACGCGTGGCATCAACTGATCAATAAGAAATCAGAAGTATAAAGTCGTAAAAATTGAAGATGAGGAAATATTATTTGAAGTTGAAGCGACGTGACGCTTCATTTCTTGCTCATTATTTCGAATGATTATCATGATTCCCGAGGGAGGCGCGTCGCTTCATTGTATACAACTGTCATACAACCTCCCAACGAGAAGTTCAAAGGTCATCAAAAGAGAACTACTTGCAGCTACAACTCCTGAAATTTTTTTTTCAAAAATGACCATATATATTAAAAAAATTTAAAAAATGACCATGTATTTGAATTTTTTTTTGCATAAATGACCATGTAATTTTTTTTTTCTAAGAATAACCATCATTTCGAAGCCCCCTGAAAAATACCGTAAATCTTGAACCCCCCTGACGAGAATCCTGGATCCGCCCCTGACTACTTGAAAGTCTTCGAGAAGAGTGGTAAAATACGAAGAATACTGAGTTATGTACTTAAGCCTCTAATGCATCCGAAGATGGCATTATAGACTTAGGGGCAAATGATACGCAATTATTTTTTTCGGGAAGTTTCGGGATGTTTTACACTAATCAATAGGATATAATCATGGACTTAAGCCTCTAATGCATCCGAAGATAGCATTACAGGCATGGGATGCAAATGATAGGCCATTTTATCAATAGCCCGATATTAAAGTCCATAATGCAAGCACATATCATTCGAACTGAATCTCAACTTCGATGTTCGAACTTAATTGTGTTCGAACTTAATTGGACTCTGAATCCGCCTCTGTTAAATCCTATGTGAAGGTGACATGTAAGGTTGATAACTCATTTTTAAGTGATATAAACATGTTCATATTTATAATTGCAAACATCTTTCAAGTTTTTTATTATCATCTTCTAACTATTCTCACAGGGAATCGTGTTCTCTACAGTCTACATCTTTTTTTATGGGTGCTCTCTGAATTCGTAAATTTAGACCGTTCGATTAGATCTGAACGGCTGACCGTCAATTATATAATTCAGAGAGACATTTGTTATAAAATTAGATCTGTTCAAATCTAATTCAATAATTCAAATTAACAGATGCATCTATAAAAAAATGGTGATGAGGGTATCGTTTGATTCTCACAAACGAAAGTTTACGGCCCATTATCCGCCTCAGTTAAACCCTATGGGTCCGTTTGGCAAATCAAAGAATAGCGTCAGAATAGTGGAATTAGAATAGTAAAAATAGAATAGTGTGATTTTGGAAGAGTGGTATTCTTGACTATTCTTAAAAGAAAAATTGTCGTTTGGAAAGTGTCAATTTGAATAGTAAAAATATTGATAGTTATGATAATAATAATGATTATGATATAATATAGTAATGATAACAATAATAAACTAAATAATATAATAAATTAACAATAATATGCATTATTTATCAGAATAAATAAAAATAATAAAATAATAATAATGATGAAATATTATAATCCTAATAAAAATAATAATAAATAATAATAATAAAGATGAAATATTATAATAGTAATAAAATGTTACCAATAATAAATAATAATAAATAAGAATAATAATAAAAATAAATAATAATATAATAATAATTATCATAAATAATAATAAAATAATAATAATGATGAAATATTATAATACTAATAAAATATAATAATAAATAATAATAAATAATAATAATAATAAAAATAAATAATAATAATATAATAATAATTATCATAAATAAAAATAAAATAATAATAATGATGAAATATTATAATACTAATAAAATATAATAATAAATAATAATAAATAATAATAATAAAAAATAATAAATAATAAATAATAATGAATAAAATAATAATAATAATGATGAAATATTATAATACTATAAAATAATAAAAATAATAATAAATAAGAATAATAATAAAATATAATAATATAATAATAATTATCATAAATAATAATAATGATGAAATATTATAATACTAATAATAAATAATAATAAATAATAATAAATAATAATGAATAAAATAATAATAATAATAATAATAATAATAATAATAATTATAATAATAATAATAATAATAATTATAATAATAATAAATAAGAAGAATAATAAAATATATAATAATATAATAATAATTATCATAAATAATAATAATGATGAAATATTATAATACTAATAATAAATAATAATAACAATAATAATATTATGAATAATAATAATAATAGTAATGATGAAATATTAAAATACAATAAATTTGATTAGTTAGTCATACGGAACAGTGTATTTCGCTATTCCATCTATATGGTGGTATACCGAAATAACCTATTTTACCACTATTCTATTATTTCGAAAACCCGTTTGGCACTCTCTAATTTCGAAATAGAGCTCTATTCGGAAATAGTGGAAGTGCCAAACACACCCTATGTGAATGTGACATGTAAGGTTGATAACTCATTTTTTAAGTGATATAAACATGTTCATATTTACAATCGCAAACATCTTTCAAGTTTTTTATTATCATCTTATAACTATTCTCACAGGGAATCGTGTCCTCTACATCTATTTTTTTATGAGTGTTCTTTGCATTCGTTAATTTGAATCGTCTGATTAGATCTGAACGACTGATCGTTAATTATATAATTAAGATGTTTTTGTTATAAAATTCACGGCCCATTATTCCCTTATCGAGCCCAATTTCACCTTTCTCTATTCCGGTTTGACTAAGTCAAATTCTCCTCCAATGTCTAATTGGCATCTCCAAATCCGATATGAGAAAACCCAAGCAGTAAAAGATAAACAGTCAATATTAGGTGTTACGACTTACGAGGCTGCTGTTGTGAAAGCCCTCTGGCAACTCTCATTGCCATTAGTTGATTGTTTCAAATTACAAGTTTCTTTTGGAAATGAGATAATTAGGGAATTTAATTTTAAGCAGTCAAGAGACGTGCAATACTAGACAAACTATTTTACATAGATTCTGCGCATATCTTTTTTGTTTAAGAAAAGTTCTTCGTTTTTTGAAAAACATATATTTTATATCATGCTAAGAAAAATACGCATTGTATTCTTCTAATTATATATACTACGTACATGTGCAACTTAAAATATTGGATATATATATATATATATATATATGAGAATGGCTAAAATAATATGCATAGTACACCCCATTTTGTATTATGCATATAGATATAGGTCATTAAATTGAGATTTAAGTTGCTCAATAAATTCTTCATATGAAAATATTGTAGGAAATCAAATTTCGTGATTTTTAGAGCTTTCTAGCTATTTTTTAAATATTTTTTAAAAACAATCCAGATTTAATACTACAAAAGTGTCATTTTTGGGCTGTTTTTAAAAAATATTTAAAAAATAGAAAGAAAGCTCTAAAAATCACGAAATTTTATTTCCTACAAGATTTTGATATGAAGAATTTATTGAGGAACTTAAATATCAATTTAATGACCAAATTAAATATAAATAGAGGCATAGTACGTTATGTGGTGTACTATGCATATTATTTTAGTCATGCTCTATATATATATTATATATATATATATATATATATGTAAGAACAAAACTCGCAGAGAATTAGATGCTTATCTATTACTTGTTATTAGGATGTATTTCTTACTTCACATAATATACACTTTTAAGATGAATTTACTCTTGCCCAATTAATTAAGGGTTACAATATATATAGCTACCGCTGATCATCCATCAAGGAGTAGTTTTATAATTAATTTATTAGTGTCTTTGATCTATGCTAATTTATGTTTTCTTCAACTTGTATTAGTTAAGAGTTGAGAACAATTCATTGAACCGAATTTTGTTTTTGTTTTCTCCTAATAGAATCAATACTCAAACTAACATGATAAGCAAGAAAATCTGCTGAGTATTTCATGCAATTATAGTTTATCAGCTAAATTGTATGACATGAATTTAATACATTCTTTTTCACAATGACCAACCAAACCTGTGATTAACCGTTCATCAACCATATATCAAACATCATCAACATCACCATTATCATCTTCATCATGATCTTCTAACTTCCAATGCCCATCTGATCCCTTAACCATACCCTTGTTTTTCTGAACTCTCCAAGATACCGGTACCTGGTAATCGTCGTTCAACGCATCCATTGTTTTATTGACAAGTGCTACATCTCGGTCTACTTCTAGCTTAAATCCTTCCTTCTTTCCTTGTACACCAGCAACCGCATGCATGTATCCCTCTAAATTATGCCAAATCGTCATATTTCCCATACTTTTCAAGTACGGTGATTTTTGTGTATCAACAATTAGTTCTACACCCACTTCAGTGTATCCAACAAATGGATAGGTTGGCACCAAGTCAGGTGCATTATGGATTCGTAGTAGCTTGAGGTTTGGCTTGGAAGAAAAGAGCTTCTTGAAATTATAGTCGCCGACCTTAGGGCTTGCAAAAACTATGGCTGTGATGGGAATACCTTCCGATTCCGATTGGGAGTCGGAGTCCCCGTGATTGAGGATATTTGATGCTATGTCAATGCCAGTTAGAGTTGAAAGGCATGCACCGAGACTGTGACCTGTGATAGTAATGCTGATCTCTTCATCTTTGTATTCACTGACTAGTTTCTGTATTTCCGTTAAAACCTACATCGATCAGTATATATAAATTAATAGAAATTGTTAGTTCTATACATAATTAAACAACATCCGGCCAAAATACATAATTAATGAGAGTGACTTCTTTATTTTTGGATTAATTTATAGTTTAATTTTATGAAAACTTTTCATTCAACTATTATCCTGATCAGCATATGCATAAAAAGCATCACCC